>APFE030595448.1:142255-333839 GCA_000404065.3 Pinus taeda | reverse complement strand
GTTATGTTCTGTAGGGGTAAACTTTGATGATGAAGTTAGAGCTCTATTATTCTTGTGCTCATTGCCAGAAAGTTGGAATGGTTTAGTAATGGCCATTAGTAACTCTGTGTCTGGATCTATTACTTTAAAGTTTGATGATGTTGTCGGTGCTATCCTTAGTGAGGAAATGCGACGGAAAAGCTCCGGTAAGACATCAGGAAATGCTTTGAGTGCAGAGTCTAGGGGAAGAAAAATGGAAAGAGGAAAGAGCTCAGGATATCGCAGTAAATCAAGGAAAGGCAAATCCAAGTCCAGATCGACGATACTGTGCTGGAAATGTGGAAAGAAAGGACACCTAAAGAAAGACTGTAGATCTCGGAAGGGAAAAGGAGATTCACAGCAAGAAAACAATCATGAAGCAAATGTGACAGGTGAGGTGTTACAAGATGCTTTGATTCTTTCTTTCGAAAATATTACTGATTACTGGGTGGTAGATTCAACGGCCTCATTCCCTGCCACACTTGATAAGAAATACTTTCATGACTATGTTCAAGGAGATTTTGGACAAGTTCGTTTGGGTGATGATAAACCCTATAAAATTGTTGGAATGGGTAAGGTTCTTGTAAAACAACAGAATGGAAACTAATGGCTACTAAAGGAGGTAAGGCATGTTCCAGATCTAAAGAAAAATCTAATTTCAACAGGGCAGTTAGGCGGTGAAGGTTCTGTGACAACTTTCACAGATAAAGCTTGGAAGGTCACCAAAGGAGCCCTCGTAATAGTAAAAGGAGAAAAGGTTGGTACATTGTATTTATGCAATGGTATATCTAACTTTGTTAATGCTTTAACTTCCAAAGGAGCAGATGCAGCATTGTGGCATCATAGGCTTGGACACATGAGTGAAAAAGGGATGAAGATTCTTCACTCAAGGAATTTGTTGCCGTGTTTGAAGAATGTTGATTTGGAGTTCTGTGAGAATTGCATTTATGGAAAATAGAAGAGAGTTAGATTTCTCAGAGTTGGGAAAGAAAAGAAGAATGAAAAATTGGATCTTGTACATACAAATGTATGGGGACCTGCTCAGGTATCATCTCTCAGTGGCTCTCGTTATTATGTTACTTTTATTGATGATGCAACTAGAAAAGCTTGGATTTATTGTATTAAGAATAAATCTGATGTATTTGATACTTTTAAGAAATGGAAATCTTTGGTTGAGATTGAGACAGGAAAGAAATTGAAGTGTCTTAGATCAGACAATGGAGGTGAATATTGCAGCAGCGAGTTTGATGTGTACTGTTCAGAGCACTTGTAAGAACTCTGGACACCACATATCTCCACAATGGTATGATATTGTCCACTTTGGGCCTAAGCCCTCATGGATTTTCTTTTGGACTTACCCCAAAAGGCCTCATACCAATGGAGATATTTGTCCATCCTTATATACCCATGATCCTCCCCACTTCTAGTCAATGTGGGACTTTGGTCGTATACCCAACAATCCTCCCCTCGAACAAAGGACCATCGAACCTCCCCTCAAATGATTATCCATCTGTCCACTCTCTACCAACCAGGATTCTCCGCTCCAATGCATTGGAAGCACACGCCTTACATGGAGCACCACCTGCCTCGAGAGCTTGCTCTATCCCAGGTCAACTCCTCTTCATCATGTTGGGGCCAGGACACGTCCATGAAGAATCCAGAGCACACCGCCTGTCTAACCGAGCTCACCCACGGATCCCATCATGATATTACGAGGGCCCACCACCTTCGTTCGGCATTCCGAGGATTCATCCACTTGGCTAACTTCAGAACTTGGCTCCGATACCACTTGTAAGAACTATGGACACCACATATCTCCACAATGGTATAATATTGTCCACTTTGGGCCTAAGCCCTCATGGATTTGCTTTTGCACTTACCCCAAAAGGCCTCATACCAATGGAGATATTTGTCCATCCTCATATACCCATGATCCTCCCCACTTCTAGTCAATGTGGGACTTTGGTCGTATACCCAACACCCTTGACTCCTCCTTAAGTCACAAAGTTGTGCTACTAGGAAGTGACTTTTTATTCTTAAAGTGAGTTGTGTCCCCCGTCCTCACTTTTTTATTTATAAATAACTATAGAAGGAAAAAATTGGGCAAAATCAAATATTCTAATTAGCCATGGCTAATTAGGAATATTGCAAATCATTAAATTACACAGATGAGGAATAATGTCACTCTTTTTACGATCCTTTTTAGACTCTTAAAACATGAAAATATTGACGCGTTTGCCTATCTAGACTCATTAAACTAATCAGATAGGGCATAGAGACACTCTTTTACAGACCTTTTTAGAATCTTAAAACATGAAAACATCACTGGGTTTCCCTGTTTGGACTCACTAAACTAATTAGATGGGGAAAGTGAATAATACAATTGCGTTATGTTCTGTATTTTGAAAGACTTTTTTGGCAGCAGTCACTCCCTTAAACATGGCACTCCCTCAGATAAACCTTCCCTCTGATGACCTCTCAATATGAATCTTACCATCCTATGAGTTTATATTATATACCCTAATGTTCTTGCATATCTGTATCCTAACACTCTTTGGTGTTCATGAGTCTAGTGCTGCATGGTTAAAACCATTGTCATGCCTTCTATTGTTCAAGGGAAAACCTTTATCTTCTGTTTCCTTTGTCAAACCATCAAGCATATCCTACCATCATGCCCTCTATCGCTTTGACCCAATGCTCAAAAGATTCCTAAAAAAACAGTCATTCTTGTCCCGTTTCGTGTCAACTAATGTAGGACACCTTATTGCCTACCTTTTGACTCGTCTCTTCCTATCGAATTCAACACTCTATCTAGGAAAAAGACCCAGAAGCACTTAAGTGCCTTGGTACTTACAAACATCCGTGGTAGGTCACCTTGTGTTTGGTCAGGGGTTTTCATTATTGGCTCTTGGTTAAATGATTCTACGAGTGTTCAATGACAAAAACATTATTCACACTCGCTAGATTGTACTGTGCTTCTTGGAGACCATCACCATTATCAGTTGCCATCCTTACGCCTGCTAATAGTCTCCATTATTGACTGGTAGTCAGATGAATTCATGCATGTTTGACATCAATGCCTATATTCACATGTATCTATATATGATTTTTGACAAAGTGAATTTCAAGACCTTGGGTAGAGGCTTGCATCACTCATCCTTGTTTCCTCTCCCAAATTGTGTTTATTGTTTTTTGGAGATAGCTCATCAGAATGATCCTATTATGATGCAAGTTCTACATTGTGCTTATCAACGGCCAACATCATCATTTCTCTTTTCTCATAAAATCACTCTAACATAGCTACAGAGTGTGGGAATGTCCGACTCAGGACGTGATTTTGGTTGTTTTATATATATGGTTGTATCAAGTTTCTCATACCGCCCGAAGCTCCGATCTTCTCTCTCTTTTTTCCAAATAAAAGGATAGTTAAATATAAAGTATTTTGGCCATCGTTGCAGCCTCTGATCTAACACTTAGGGGGCATCTATTATACAAGAAAATTTCCTCCTCATTAGCACAGAGGAGAAAGACATGATGACTGAAGGACTGACCAAGTTCACAGGCCCAATTTTCAAGCTAACGCTATCTAAACACTAGCAACCTACTTTATAAAGCTTCCTAGCAAGGCTAAGGGTGCATTAGTGCCCAAAGTAACTATGTTTGTTACCTCAGGAAGAGTGTAGTGAACCCTAATGAGTTTCTACGGGTCAAGGGAATGAGTTGACTGAGAAAATGTGCCTAGATTCTCTCCTATGTCAGCTCATAAAAGCAGGGAAACATCATAACTCAACCTGTTTGGGGGAAGTACTAATTCCTAATAGAGTATGCAAATGGGAAAGTGGACAAAGGCATGGAAACATCATCTCTTTTTCCTAATGGAACTCATTAGGGACTTGGCAACCCTAACCTCAAATGCTATATATGAAAGGCTAGGGCCATTGTGAAAGAGGCTGAACCATTTGAAAGGATTGCCTATTTGACTGTCGGGCAGAGTCTCAGACTAAGGCATCAGAAGAGGTTAAGAAGGGAGAGAGAAAGAGGAGTTGGAGGGGTAAGGGAAGGTTGATGCAAATGATGGTTGTAATCACTCTTTCGAGATGTTGATAGTATGACTTGTTTGTATGTTTATTAAATATCATTAGCTTGAGTGGCTTAATTATATGCAACTAGATATCTTTATATGTTCATGCATTGTTTATCAAGCTTTTATGCTATGATATTACGCTTGTCTTTTCTATGTGTAGGTTTTGATCTGGAGTCGGCTCAGGAATCTTCTGCTTAGCTACTTTGCACTCTCCAGTAAAACCACATTAAGACTCGTGGTAATAATTCCTTCTTGCTTCGATATTCATTTTTTAAACATAGATATGCATGTATCTTTGTGAAAACTGCAGCTAATCTGAGTGTTTTCTAAGGCTCCCAGGAAGATCCTTGAGGGTTTCTACATAACCAAACACCCATTCATTAATCCCTATAGCACCTACATTCAACCTTCCAGGCTTCACAATTACCTCAAAGTCATATTCTTGAAATAACAACATCCATTTGCATATTCCTCCCCCAACACAGGCTTATTGACTAGATACTTCAAGGCATAATGGTTTGTGTACATCTTGAAATGTCCGCCCAAGAAATAGTGTCTAAACTTTTGGAGCGCATGCACCATAGTCAATCCTTCGTGCTCTATCGTTTAGTAGTTCTTGTCAGCCTTTGACAACTTTCTACTCGCAAATGCTATAGGATGATCCATCTCTCCTTAACCAGCCTATGCCAGTACTGCTCTCAAAGAAATACACAAGGCATCAATATGCACATGGAATTCCTTCTTCCAATCGGGAAGGGCAAGATCGATGTAGTGACCATATTTTATTTCAATACATACAGACTGCGCTGACATTCTTCATCCCAATAGAATGTAGCATCCTTCTTTAATAGCTTCTCCATAGGCGTGGCAACCTAATCATAAGACTTGATGAACTTTTGATAATATCTAGTATTTCCCATCATTGCACACAACTGTTTCACACTCCTTGGGGCCTCCAAATTGACTATTACCAAAATCTTGGTAGGATCCACCATTAGTCCTTGCTTGCACACCACATGAACGAGAAAAATTCCAAAGGGGACACAAAATAAGCACTTCATCAAGTTCAGCGTGATCTGATAACTTCGGCATGTATCCAACATTAAGCATAGATTGGCTACATGGAACTTTACTAACCCAAACATTGTCCAGTCATCAAAATATACTTCCAAGAATTTGTGAATAAATTCCTTAAACGTCGTGATGACTACATGAGAGAATATAGCCGATGCATTTTTGAGTCCAAATGATCACAGTGTACTAGAAAAAAACCCATTCTATTACAAAGGTTGTTTTGCTCCTATCCTCTGGCGCAATCTTAATCTGATGGTATCCAAAGAACCCATTAGTGAATGATCAGGCCTCTTGTCCTCAAACATTATCCAGGATGTCATTAGTAAATGGTGTTGGGAAAGGATCATGGACACATGCATCATTAAGCTTTCTCAGATCTATACAAATCCTTATCTCTCCCTTTTGCTTCTATTCCTAAACTACCATTGGTATCACCTAATCAGATTCCCCTAGTGTTTCAATAATGGATGCCTAAGGCATCTTGTATAATTCCAAGTGGATATTTTCCTTGTATTTGGGGTTAAGGCGATATGACCTCTGCTTAATAGGCTTCGCTTCTAGTTTCAGGGTAGTCTTCATCATGCCCAAGTCACCTATGATTCCCTTTAGGTCGAAATTTTTTATAGGAAAGAAATCCTGATATTCGTAGAACAACTCAACAACCTTAACCATTGTGGCATCATCCTAGTAATCGTTAAGCTTTGAAAATTTAGGCTCTGCTTCAGTACCAATGTTTACTTGCCTAGTCTTCAATAGCAAGATGATGTTCGGATTCTGTATCTGTGGACCTTCAACCATGTGATGGCCTTCTACCTCTGGAATATTAATATTCCTTGGATCCTCATCCTCCCCATTAGTAGTCACATTATAACATTCCAGTGCATGGCGCTGCTGGGTTCTCCAATCTGGTTGAACCAATTCCAAAGGATGATGTGGAATTTTGAAGATCGTTGCCTTTAACCTCCTACAGAGCCTCATCAATGCTTTTGAGCCTGTCATCAAAACTGAAGGTCATAAAAAAGCCTTCCCTTAAGATATCACACTCCGTGGTGCCATGGAAAAGCTCCATTTCTAGGTACCAATTTATAGGGATTATATCCAGAGTGTGATAGAATAAGTCCACCCACTCTGGCTGCAGCTCCGTTCCTTAAACTTTAGTTCATTTTGCTAAATGATCGCTCAGATCATTCCTCCTCCCATCATATTTCCGAGTTAGCCTAACTTTTCGGCAACCAAATCACAACCTCATCATTCTCTTATAATCACGCCATTAATAAAATCTGTCTTTTTGTGTACCCCACCACCGTGCGGGTGTAGCGTGTAGTGCCAAATCCAACGCTTGAAAGTGATGATCGTCTGGGAATTCTCTTTCAAAAGCATCCATAAACTTATCTACATCAGTCAAACCATCATAATAAGGTAAATTTCTTACCTCTAATGATGCACAATGTAGCGATTTAGTCATCATGTTGCAGCGCAGTGTAGATACTTCATGCAACCTGTTCTACCAGTGCTCTAATTTTTCATCTGAATCCAATGTATAGGAGATTTTATGGTCCCATGAAATCCATCCATCAACTATTGGATTATTTCAGTCTTGGTCTCATGCTGTTATTTTATAAATCTGATCCAAATCATCATCACTTTCTTCATAGTCGTGGACCAGTTCAGTGTAGCGCGGTCCTTCTGCAGGGTCCAATGGTACTACAATGCAGAGTGATTTCCTTTCAAATGACATTGTCCACTTCTTCAAAATGATTTCCCCATTCATATCAATAGCCCAATTAATTCCAAGGAGTGCCAGGTATGGATTGCTGTCATAAAAAATTTCTATTACTTCAAAATCAGCGAGCATTCTCGCACCTTCTATATCTACGTTAACTCCATGCTGACGTCCTAGAGGGATAATCTTTTGTTGGTTTGCTATCCTCAACTGAATCAGAGACCACCACAGTGCGAGCCTCCCCATTCTCTCCCACATCTTTTTAGGAAAAATGTTCGCATCAGATCCTAGATCCAAAATAACGTGGTCCATCTCATAATCTCCTATTTGTGTGGTGAGCCTCATCTTATGCCCTATTCTTGTATTATGTTTTCCAATCTTTTCGACGATGTGGTGTCCTTCAGGAGCATTTTCCTTACCAACACACTTGTTTATCAACTCCTGTAGCCCTTTCATAGCCTTGCTATCATGAAATACTTTCATACATGTCTCCAAGAAGGTGGTAAGCATAGATGGGTCAACCTTTGTAGGTGCACCAATTTCTGGCAGTTTGTCCTGACTTCCAGAGTTAGAGGCCTCAGCGAAGATTTTCGTTGCCTCCATAAACATTTATTTCGCATGCTTTAGATCAAACCCAATCTCCTTTTCTCGGGCCTTGCAGACCCACCCAATTTCTTCAGGTTGTTTTCCTTTATCATTAGTACTCATTATTTCGCTTCTTAGCATGATATTCACATTCAGATCTTCCTCACGGGGTTCAACCCTCATCATCTGCAAGTTCTGGGTAGGCTGCTGAGGCTACGCCTTCATTTCCTGCATATTAGCTATCAACACAGGGTATTCTTCAATTGTGTGGTCAAACTGATTTCAATATTGACATAATGAGCGTGTCTCACTCATACACTCCCATGCGTAGTGCCCTGGTGTTATGAAATTATAAAAGATGACCTGTCTAGAACCTCTAGCAGGTCCTCCTCCTCCTCGGCCTCATCCGTGCCCCTGATATCCTCTGTGTGCCCCTCTTGCATTGTGATACATAGGCCAAGTTTTTTCTTGCATTCGATATGTAGGTGTCCTTTCCATCATCAATTCGTAGTTATGGCAGTGGCGCTCATCGTGGCCCACCGATTTGCAGAAATCGCAAAACAAATGTTGTGGTGTCTGCAAAAAATTTTGCAGTAAATGACAATTATATGTTACATGTTTTCTAGCCACCTGACAAATGGCGCACCGTAGCGCGGGTCCAGTACTTGGTCCTGCTGGAGCTTCCTGCCTCAGGGGCATCGGTCCACCCCTGATATAATTCGTGAAGACAAGGCAATGAACCTTATCATGCCCCTGGCTCTTACACTTGAGGCACCAGACTTCTTTGCACACCTCTGTACTGGCCTCCTTTTCTTTTTTCAAGCTCCGTAATTCCAAACAGAGGTTCTGCAACTACAAGTGAATTTGTTGGACTAACAAAGACACTTCCTAAATAGGCATTTCATGTAATCTCATCGCAATTTCTAGAGCTTCCGTCTGAGTTCTTATCTATTACTGCAATAAAGAAATCCTTAGGTGGGGCAGGAGTGAGGCTATAAACCACTTGTGATGCTGACTATCTATGAGATGCATATTAGCTTCACAGATTACACACTTCAACCTTTGATCTAACTTCGAGGGCATTTCACCAACCCTCATTGTGATTTTCTTAAATCCAATTACTGATTGTGAGTCAGACTTAGGCTTACCAAATTATTTGTTCAAAGCATCCTGAGTGTCTGCTAATGATGCCAATGGATTATCAGTGCAGTACTTAATGTACTAGGTCAGCGCGTGATTCTATAGAGTGGTAATCAACTGTGCCTTCTTTATATTATCATCTGTAATATGTTGTGTTGTCCACACAGCCTTCGCCATAAACCAAAACTGACACGGATCCTAACTTCCTAAGCCCTTGAAAACTCGCAACTTCATGGTATTCAACATGTTGAACAATGGTTGCGGTGGTGGCAGTGTGGGTGAAGGTGTATGTTGTAGAGGTGAAGGTGGAGGTGGGGTGGATGGATGATGTATTCATGGAAAACCATGCCTTATCAATTGGACAGCGCTTCGCAGTGAGGCATATACCACTCCCTCTTTGCCACTTGAAGGAGGTCTGATCAACGGGCTGTATTCAGGACCTGATTTTTCTTGGTTTCTAAAGCTTCGTCCACCTCGCATAGATCAAAACATCAAGGAAATGGCATAACCCATTTTCACACAAGAGAATATTAATCTTGGTATTCAAAGATCTCAAATACTTACCTCATGGTCCCTTGAAGAAGAATTGCTCCGCTTTGTTGTAACTGACTGAGGTGTCAACCATGAACTCTGTAACAAATCCTTCTATAACCCGATCCAGCTAATGGTCCACAATGTGCACGATCTTATCTTGTGAGGCTTCCAACGTCCACACTAGCTCCTGAGTCCACACTATTGGACCATCAAGCCTCCACCTTCCTTGGTTGTCTGCCAATTTAGCTACTCATATAATTCAATCAGGAAGGTGCAAAAGAAAATTTTGTGTATTTATGTGTACAAATATTTGTCTAGCCACTGCTCTTTTGTCAAGTGTGAATTTTTGTGCTCTTGTGCTGTGAATTCATGTATCTTCCTATCCAACCACTTCTCAATTTCCTTTTTGGTCAGATTCCAGTGATGCGACATCACACATCTTTTTATGTAGATCTCGGTCCCAACAACGAAGCCATTTGTTGGCTGAAGGGGTCCTGATCTAGGTTCAAAATTAGTAGTTCCAAACAAAACCCTATACTACTAGCCATTTCAGCATCAATCCACATAGCAGTGGGCTGAAGTATCACCTGAAGCAGTATGGGGGATGCTAGAACCACATTTCCACATCGAGAGATCAATGTGATGTCCTTTTGTGCCCTAGATCTACTTTTGCATAGATCTATAAGCCCTTAGGGCTTGGCACTGTAATTCCCTTTGAATGGCCTTTAGACCTTCGTGAAGGTCTACGATTGGCTTTTGTGGACCCTGAACAAATGAATTAGCTACTTACACACACCTTAGATTACTCTTAGATTAGTATGTACTTAGATCTACCCAAGTATTCAATAAACCTAACAAAAAGTGTTATGATCTTCATGTAATCACTTAACATTAATTGCATTCAGTTAATAAGATGGATCTAGTAAATTCATGCATCAATACATCATTATTTCATAAGACATTATTCATTACAACATATATCGCAATCCTAAACAACAGAGAGAAACAGATAAAAAATGTGAATTTTCCCAACCATTTTCTTTATTGATATTCAGTATAAGGTTAAAGACTCAAAACTTCCCCGCGCACTTAGTTGCAGGGGTCTGCACACTCAGCTGTGAATACTACTCTAGGCCTCTGCGCACTCAGCTGCATAGCCTCTTCCTCCTCTAAGACTTACTTTCCTATGTTAACTCTCTAGAATCCTTCTGTTGTATAGATAAACAAAGACATATATATGCCTTAGACTCTCTAAGGCACACCTATTTATATAGTCCCATGGTTCGCGGACCATGGGTAGATATTCCAAAACCGACTCAAGTCTACATAAACAAGGGTGAAAGCCCCTTTTAACTCTTAACCAACTACGCACTCTGTGTCCACAAGTTGTAGAGACTTTACATTAAATCTTGGGCTTTTTCCCCAAAACTGACCCAGGGGACCCGATCCCAACACCCATTATATCCTAACATTCCTTTTGATTCTTCCACTATTTATTTCCTCTGTGAAAACTTATTTCAGATGTTTCTACTTCTGATTGTTCACAGGACACATAGGATGTCAGTTTGTAGTTACATTACGGAGAGGACACATCTTCCTCTAAAAATCCATCCAATATGTCATCTATCATTTTTGAAAACATAGAGGGTGAACATCCTTGCTTCTTATCTACCCCTCTACATGATTCATCCAATAACGGGGATGTCAACGAACATCCTGAATTTTCTGATTGTGGCTGTCGTTATCTCTGTACTTCTTCATTCAATCACAACGTTGATTCAATCACTATTAATATGTCTAGGCCACTGGTCTCCGATGATCTACCTGTCAACAAAGTCGAAACCTCACAGGCTATCGAGTCACTTCAGCCCGAGCTGATGGTTATGTTAGGCCTACGCTATCCTCAGGTTAGTTTCACTTCCGATAAGGAAATTTTTGAAACACACAAGGCTCCTCATCACTCTCTGCGTTGTATTGAAGACCAACCAAACACCCATATTTTGCTTCCTCCACTCGAATCAGATGATTCCATCACTCTTGCATTGGAGGTATCTGTGGAGTGATAAAAAGGTGTCTTTGTAACTCCTAATTACCTCACATTAATTTTCAACCCAGGGATAAATTTTTATTTCAAGAGTGTACTCAGTCTGAGGCGGCTATTTACTCAAGAGTAATGTTTTGCAATATAGTGCTTAAAATCCAAAAGTAAATGAAAGCTGGAAACAAAATCTAATTGGAACAACAAGAAACTGAAATGTTCTAAACTAAATCATTCACTCAAACAACCATCAATCGAGGATAAAGTAGCAATAACTCATTCCTCTAGAAATTGATGCAATTAAAATCAAACTGGAACAAGATAATCAATCTGGGAATGAGGAAGCAATAACCAATGTTCTCTACAATTGAAAGTCCCGCTTTAAAGCAATTAAAAGGAAATCGGAATTGAACTAAGGCTACTATTGAAAGTAAACAAAGAAAACTCTTTGAAATCAGACTCTTGCAATTAACCAATAGAAATGAAAAACAAAGGAAATAGACAACAAACTGTAATTAAAGAAATCAAATAACCAACAATCCATAATGAATATCAAAGTCTGAAATGAACGGCGAAGCTTTACATTTGAAATGA
Organism: Pinus taeda; assembly: GCA_000404065.3. Lineage (NCBI taxonomy): Eukaryota > Viridiplantae > Streptophyta > Pinopsida > Pinales > Pinaceae > Pinus > Pinus taeda. The sequence goes on along the minus strand of APFE030595448.1, from coordinate 322,049 downwards.
ACAACAAAAAAATATACATTGAGAAGAATAATAATCTTTGTTATGATGGAAAAGAACAACCACACGATTCAATCCTAGCTTATGTAATAAAACAATTTCATAAAATATTATAACAGCTCGCTGCAAAAACATGAAATTGTTAGGCAATACGATTCAAAGAAATAAGAATTAAATCAAGCAATCACAAGACGGAAATTAGAAATATATAATACACAGCAGCAGCATAATCCACCAGTGGTTGGGCCCTTAGATGCCAGCGGATGCTGCTGGGCTACTTCAGATGAGAAGAATGAGCAGCAACTCCCAAATCATATATTAATCATCAAGTTATGAAATCATTACAACAGCAAAGCTTGAGAATTACAACATGCAACAATCCCTTCTTCTTCCTATCCTATAATGAATAATCCATCATCATTCTTGAATCTCTAAGTCTGAATCCTCAATTCTCCATCTCTAAATTCATCATCTCTCTCTAAATTAATCGTCCCCAAAATCACCCCCCTCACTGATCTTTGTTCTGATTTAAATACAAAGAGAGCAGAGAGTGGTTACAACTGTGATAATTACAACATGATTCTATTACAAAATTGGATTATTTCCAACCAATTGATCAACAAGAAGATATATTTCCATTCATCTCTCAACAAGAGCAAGACGAATTTGGCTTTGCAACTGAGATTTGGAGGATGGCTGCAACAATAAATCTGAGAAAATCGTGCTCAAAGAACCCTACGTTTCTCTCAGTACAAGTCGAATTTTGGCAAACCGTTCTTTCCTAAAGTTAATTGGGTCCGTTCTGGACAAAACCCATGTTCTGAATTTTCCATATTCGTCTTCATTTGCTCAGAATCTCAACTGCAAAACTGTCACTTATTATTCCAGCGCATTTCTGAGTTGGCACTTTTAATGATCAAATCTTCAATTTGGAAATTATCTTGGAGGCTAAAAATGGTGAATAATGTTATAAGTAATTTATTGAAACTATCATTGATAAAATAATTCATAATAATCAATTATTAGAAATAAATGAAGATAAATAATATTCATCCATAAGAGCATAAATCATTTATAAAATGGATTTAAATGATAAATTATAACAAATGATATAATAGAGAAGAGTAAAAATGGATGAAATAAGTGTTACAAAGTGGTTGTATTCACGGCCCAACAGTATCTTACACAACAAGTACACTTTCGCGACGTAAGTGGTCTATATTTCTCACATTTGTTTGCATGTCACTGTCAAGAGAATGCACATGCTTAACATATGAACGCAGTGTAGCACAACACCGAGGCAAGTCCATAGAGTTCATGTTATGTGCTTTCACTCATTTTGTTTCTGTGGACACATTTAAACCTGTAGTGTGTTTGTCTTCATCATTATATCCCCCACGTTTTCTAGTTCACGTGACAATGGTATTCATGAACCATGCCTTCACCAACATGGGTCGAACAATGTGCCGATGGCTGCATCGGAAGTATCACTTCACATGAGCAGATCCATGCAATGTTAACTTAGGAGTAGGAGTAGTGTTTGGTGCTTGCTGGTTCACTTGCATGTATGTTTTCCTTCTTGTTTGTTTATTTGCTTGCTTGCTTGTTTTCTTACTCCCTTTGCTTTCACATTTTCTTCTACTCTTAACTTTTTTTTTGTTTGTTGCCTTTTTATGTTCGTAGGTTAGTTTCACATGAACCGTGTGTGACTCTTGAAACAGGATAGGTAAAGTACTAGAGGACTTGTGCAATTATCAATACTTGGTTATCTATCATCTTATCCCTATATGAGAACTTGTTGTCTTTCATCCATGATACATCAATGGAAAATACGTTATGTTCGAAGTGAACCTTGATGAAACACAACACTTGCGCTCTAATTAGTATCATCTTCTCTAGTCGGTTGTTTTTGGGTTAACGCTTGTCAGCTCAGTCAAGTATAGTAAGGTGATATAGATTTAAATAGGAACGCAAAAAATTACAGAGATAACCTTAAATATAGAGATGCAGTGGGAAAAATACTTCATTTCATTACTGTAAAATACTGAAATATGCTTACAAACAAAAATGGAAATAAACCAGCTAGGGTGATGGTAGCTTATCTCTGAGAAAGGATGTGGCGGCTACATGCCTTTGAACTATGTTACAATGAGGCTCAAAGGCCTATTTATTGTTGAGAAACAATGGAAAACCATAAACATCCAAAAACCTAACCCTAGGAGATGAAGCGCCAAACTGTGGGCCCCGTTTGGGTAAATTGGTACATCAACTTCTCAAGGTCGTAACTTTGGCATATGATCTCCGTTTGACGTGCACAATAGGTCGTTAGAAAGATCTATCCGAGGATTATAAATTTGGGAATAAAGATATTGGTCAATGGCCCTTGTGCTCTTAGTTTTCCCAAAAAATGTCATTTAGGGCCTCAAAATGGATTTGGAAGTTCAGGACCCGAAAAACTGCTAAAAATAGTTAATTGTGCTACAATTAAGGAAACTGAAAAATTGAAAGAGACAGTTGTGGGGGTCCAAGTGGGATAGGTGTGTGGCCACCAACATCCAAGTAGATCATTCCTAGCCCCATAGGAAGCAATGGTCCCCATTGCGTTGAGTTCCTCGATCTACTGAACTTGGTCCCTGGTGAGTTGTTCTGCAATCTATGATGTGCCCGGTACTGGTGGGAAGCATTGTAGAGGGCGGTCAACATTTAACACTTGGTGTAAGTGAAGGAATGGGGGAATGTTGTGCACCAAAGCATTGTTCTTGACAACCTTGGTACTGGTGTAAGGACCATGTCAGAGTGGTCAAAGCTTCTGTTGGGCTCTTGTAAGGCGTTCTTTCCACAGATGTAACCAGACTTTGTTGCCCACCTAAAACTTGTGTGGTACCCCAGTGGGTGAGGAGAATATGGTCCTGTGTTCTTTCATGATTGTATCCCTATGCTGCTGCTATTGTGTGGAGGAACCATTTGCAGGGGTAATGGATGTGGTGACGATCTTTCCCTTACTTTGGGAGCAAACCAGACAGAAAATAAATTTTCTAGTCTATGAGATGATCTTACTACAGTTCTTAGCAAAGATCAAAGAGGTGGCGGTAGGTGGGGCTACCTACAATATCTTGTATAATGAATTAACCAAATAAATAATAATAGTGTGAGGCCTTGACTCATACACAACATGTTGCCTCCACAAGTATGGCTAGCCTAATAATACATCACAAACATCCAGAGGTGCAACATCACACAATACCTTGTATGTGAAGGGTTTGATGTTGTAGGGAAGGCAGCACTTCTAGTGAACTCAGAGATCTTGTCCTTGATGAATCTACCCGATATTGTACAGATGTGGGTGTGGTGTAGTTGGTAGGCCCAACCACTTCACGACCTCTACTGAAATGAGGTTCTTTTGGCTGCAACTCTCGACAATGAATTGTAGCGATGAACCCTTCACCCACAGTTGTGAGTGGAAAAGATGCTCCCCCTCCTCTGGATCTTCTGGCTCATTCTTCTGGATCTTGGTGGTGGCAGCAGTGGTGCTGGGCTCCGTGTCAATGATTTGCTTCCTTTTGCCATTCCCCTTATCAGGTTCTAACTAGGGGTCAGAACATGCATTTGATTTTGAAGCCTTCAACTTGACCCCCAGCGACTGCTTGGTCTGACACTCACCTCTGTTATGAGTGGGGCTCTTATGGAACTCACACCACTTTCCTGTGTCCTTCTTTGACTTCGTGGTGTTGTTCTTTTCTTGTGGCTTTGATGGGTTGTCTTGGGTTGCCTTGTCCTGGATTTGTCCTTGGCTTTGCTATTTAGGGAAGCCTTTCCCTTGCTTCAAATTCATAGATCCAAAGTCTCGCTTCTTTTGTTTGAACTTCTGCTCGATTTTGATAATGTATCGATATGTCGTGCCGAGCGAGGATATGTTCAGGAAATCCATCTCTCCCTGGATGTATCTATGTAGGCAGTTATGGTATTTGAGTACCAAATGCATCTCAGAATCCTTGATACCCAACTGTGTGTGAAGGGTATCAAAAATATGTTAGGCCCCTATACTACTAGTGTAACCCCTTATTGTTATTAGTAAAATCCCCTCATTATATGACTGTACCCATGTAGTCCCCATATTGTTATTATTGTGCCCCATAGAAGCCCACTATTATTATTATTGTGCCCTTACATTATTATTTTTATGTTGGCTTTGATTATATTATGACCCCTTAGACTCCTATATATAGAAAGGAGGTCTTGTCATTTGTATCATCCAAAAATTGTTCACTTGTGCAATGTGAAGGAGGTTTCCCCCTCGAAGTGGCTTATTTCTAAGGCATTGATCTACCTTTTCTATTTTTTTGTGAGCTAGTTTCATAACATTTGGTATTAGAGCTTTGGATTCTAGGGTTTCGTTGTTCCAAACAGGTCATTGTGGAATTTTCGCTATAACTATTTTTCTACAATGTTTCAGAAGCTACAAAAAAACCAATTTTGAGGAGAAATCTCGCTGAACATTGGTTCCAAATTTCAGATCTTGTATCACTACATTGTCAGAGATATGATCTATGGAAGTTAGCATTTTTGTAAGCTCCATAATTTCATCTAAAACAGCTCATCATGGTAATTTTGCTATAACTTTGTTGATACGAAGTTTCAAAATATAAAAGAAAAAAAAATTGAGAAGAAATTAATCTGAACATTGGGTCCGAATTTTAGATCTTGTCTCGCTATATTTGAGGATATATGATCTGAGGAAGATAGGTGTTTTGAAGACACCTGAATTACATCCTAAACAAGTGACCTGGGGAAAATTGTCATAACTATCTCTCTGAGAATCAGATTGAAATTTCGTAAGAAGTTATAGAAAGAGGATGGAATGTAGTTTTTATGTATATTTTTCAGATCCAAAGGTCAAAATAGTTACATGTGGCACTTCATACAATTTTTCTCTTCTGAAAAGGTATATAATCAGGTTATCTTGGGAGATTGTGCATAACTCTTTCTTGGAGAATCCAATTTCGATAAGACTGGTGGCATTGGAAGGAGAACATAGAGGGGTACTGTAGGTCATGATTTCAAAACTGGAAGATCTGAAATTACAGAGTTACAGTCATTTCAAGATCGAGCTCCTAAAATCAAGAAAAGGCGATATGAGGAAGTTTGATGGTAAGGATATGGTAAATTGGATACTACAGATGGATGAATATTTTGATCTACATGAGGTTAAACTGTTACAAAATGTACGCATTGCATCTTCATATTTCGAACTAGATCAATTTTTATGGTGTAAAGGGCTTTGTTCTCGTAAACCACTTGTTACATGGTCAATTTTCATGGAGGAAATGATAGCACATTATGAGGATACAAAGAGAAACACCTTCTTAGCCAATTGATAAATCTCAAACAAAAGTGTTTAATGGCAGAGCACATTGAGGACTTTCAAAAATTGAATATAAGGTTCAATGATATTCCAGAGAAGCAAAGGATTGATGTCTTCATAGGTACTTTAAAGCATAACATTCAACATGAGGTTCGTCTTTGGGAACCTGATTCATTGGAGAAGGCATTGAAGTGGGCAAGAAAAATTGAAAGAGAAATTATGGAAACAAGGAATCCTACCACTCATGATTATAGTTATGGAAGTGTTTTTTCTCTTAGCCTTCCAAAACCTACAAGGTTTACACCACAACAATTGGAAGAGAAAAGAGAAAAATGGCTTCGTTACAATTGTGATAGAAAAGGCACTAAATGTCATAAGTGTGCTGACAAGAGAATATTTTACATAGATTATGAAGAGGAGGAAGAAAAGGATCAATAAAAATCAAAAGAAGAGGATATACACTAGGAACCAACCCCAGAGAAAGAAGAAATGATTTCGACCATATCTTGTTAAGCATTAGCAAGAAGTACCACTCCTAAAACTCTCAAGAAGTGAAAGATCACATCTTAAAAGAAGAAATGAATCGAACCATATCTTGTAATGCATTGGCTGGAATTACCACTCCTCAAACTATCAAGGTAGAAGGACATATCAAGAAGAAAAATGTTCAAGAAGTGAAAGATCACATCGAGCATCAAGAAATGAATCTGGCCATATCTTATAAAGCATTGGAAGAAATTACCATTCCTCAAACTCTCAAGATAGAAGGACATATCAAGAAGAAAAATGATCAAGTAGTGAAAGATCACATCGAGCATCAACTACAAGTTCTCCAATTGTTTAAGGATAACACCACTTTGGTGCAGAATTGAGTGAAACAACATGTAGATCAACATCGTAGTGAAATTTCTTTTGATGTAGGTGATTGGGTATTTTTACGACTACATCTCAATAAAGCTATTTATGAGAAGGAAATGTTGGCAATACTAAATGCACTTAAGAAATGGTGACCTTACCTAATGGGAAGACACTTAATGCTAAAAATGGATCATGATAGTATTGAATACTTTTTAGAACAAATATTATCTTTAGAAGAACAGAAAAAATGGGTCACAAATATGTTGGGTTATGACTTTGACATCATCTACAGAAAAGGGAGGCAAAATTTTGTTGCAGATGCACTCTAAGAAAGGATGAGGATGTGGAAGCATTGTTTTATGCTATTTCTATTATCCAACTAGATTGGATAAATGGAGAAATGGATGAATGGAAGAAGGACAAAGAAGTGTGGCCAATCATTCAAAAGTTGCAGAAGGTCCCAATTCAAACAATATTGCCAGAACTTGAAGAGGAAGGAAAAATCATATTGGAACCTGGAGCAGTCACAAAAAAAGAAATCGATAGCTATTAAATTGATCAATTTCAGAGTATCTCATCAAGTGGAAGAAATTACGTACTAAATATTCCACATGGGATGACAAGAATTTTATATAGAAACATCAAGAACTACTCAAGCGTTGAGGACAACACTTTTTGAAGGAGAGGGGCATGTTAGGCCCCTATACTACTAGTGTAACTTCTTATTGTTATTAGTACAATCCCCTCATTATATTTTTGTACCGATGTAGTCCCCATATTGTTATTATTGTGCCCCATAGAAGCCCACCAGGGGGGATAGTATGGGGTACTGAGGGAGGCACCCGAGGGAATAATGGGATGGGCCATGGTAATAAATAAAGTGGTTAAACACTTTATTTATTACTATGGCCCATCCCATTATTCCCTTGGGTATCTCCCTCAGTACCCCATACTATCCCCCCTAGGTATACTACAAAATATTTATGAACTCTAGCACATCTTGGTCCCTTCCCTGCTGTAGCGTGGTCCACTTTATGTATTTATCCTCATAACTTTTTACAGGGTAGTATTGCTCCTTGATGGCATCCCAAAATGAATTCCAAGTGGGTGCGGCTGAAAATAGTGAGCCCGAACTTTCATCCTTTTACTCGCAGTAGGTTTCCCACCATTCCTTGATGTGGGGGGTTGCTTTAAAAGAGCGAAAATAATCTTTTCTTGATTGGAAAAATCATGAATTGGAAAAATACCCTTCTAGCAGAATTAACCATTTATCTACGACATCTATGTCTATTTTACCCTCTAATATGGGGATTTCAAAATTAACTTGTACCTTAAAGGGTGTGGCGTTTCCAGAGTAGCTGTTGGAAGTCAATGCGTCACCTCTGGGTAGCCGCTGAAGGATCTGGGTAAAGCTCTCCATCATCACATTCCTTTGCCATTTGAGGGCTTGTTCAAGAAAGATTTTGATAGTATCTCCTACCCCCTCATCTTTCTTTTCATCTGCCATGGGAGGCCGTCAGGATTTGCGAGGCTGGTCTTGCAAAGGTTCGACTAGTTCAAGCCCTAATTCGTTATATCTCGACCTCATTGGGCACATGGAAAGAAAAACAAAGAAAAGGCAAACCGCTCTGATACCACTAATCTATATTTGAACAGGAACACAAAAAATTATAGTGATAACCATAAGTACAGAGATGCATCGAAAATAATAATTCATTTCATTATTGTAAAATACTGAAATATTCTTACAAACAGAAATGGAAATAAACCAACTAGGGCGATGGTAGCTTATCTCTAAGAAGAAATGTGGCAGCTACATGCCTCTGAACTATGTTACAATGAGGCTGAAAGGCCTATTTATTGTTGAGAAACAATGGAAAACCCTAAACATCCAAAAACATAACCCTAGGAGATGAAGCGCCAAATTGTGGGCCCTATTTGGGTAAATTGGTACATCAAGTTCTTGGGGTCGTAACTTTGGAATATGATCTCCGTTTGATGCACACAATAGCTCGCTAGAAAGATCTATTTGAGGAATATAACTTTGGGAAGAGAAACATCAATCTATGATCTAGGTTGCTCTTGGTTTTCCCAAAAAACGTCGTTTAGGGCCTTAAAACGGCTTCCAAAGTTCAAGACCCAAAAAAGTACTAAAAATAGTAAATTGTGCTACAATTAAGGAAACTAAAAGAGGCGGTTGTGGGGGTTCAAGTGGGATAGGTGGGTGGCCACCAACATCCACCTATATCATAAGGTGAGGGGGAAAACCTTAACAAGTATGTCAGAGGTATATACAAAATACTTCTATGAAGAAACAACCTCTTCTTCTCTCAATAAGTGCGGATCCATCACCCGCCTCTGAAATGAATAAGTGCTATGCACAGTTTTTGAAAAAATGAAAAATTAATAAGGAAAAATAAGAGAAAGGCTTCCTACATAGAGAGGTGATGCAATTAGCTCTGTCGGGGTACTGACCAGGCTCGTTCGTGGTGGAGCAATGCTTGTGTTCTTGCGTGACTCCGCTGGGGTACTGACCAGGCCTACTAGCAGTGAAGAAACACGAAAGATGAAACTTAAACTCTGACTATCACATTGCTTATGTACCAATATACCCCTCATCCCTAATCGAAACAACTGTGTTGACTTTGCTTGGAATGTGTGCTGACTGACCAAGAGCATGGCAGGTGCTACATCTTTTAATCAAGCTAGTGTGGAAGTCAAGATGATCAAAGAACTAAATAATACTTCTGGAGGAGTGAGACTTGCTTTTCACAAAACAAGGTTCATTCAGAGAGCTGAGTTCTACTAGTGTACTGCCAAGTGTTGTAGTGTCTACAACCACCCTACAAAATTTTTCCTTAGCTTCGTTTTGGAGCGTCCCTCCCAACCATCCTGAGCAACATGTCTTGCACTATCCAGGTACATAGGCTTCAATTAATTTTCAGTGGCTTCCTAGCCTGTGTTGATCAACTTGCTTGTCCCCACCAATAGGTTGGCATTCCAACTTAGTCAATTTTCTGGCTCAGGTGCTCACCTTGAAAATTGTGCAATTCTGGAGGGGAACCAACCTTCCCTCCAAAAATTGCGTAATCCTGTTGGGCTCTAGAAATGCAAAATACAAGAAGGAAACCTTCCCTCTGGAAAATTCCTAATCCATCCCAACACTTGGATTTAACTCAGAAATTACGCAATTCTAACTGACATCCAAGGCTAGAGTCCAGAAATTACGCAATGCATGAGGGATAGCTAGATTTTCTTAGCCCAGAAACTATGCAAATGTCATCAACAGGCTTGCAGGTTGTTGCATGTGCTGTCAGGTTGACTGGTTCCCTCCAGGACTAAAAAATCTTGATTTGCATGCATGGGCAGTTGTTAATGGTGTTGAACCCGCCAAAATGTTAAGGGGATATTCCTGGCAAGAAGTCCTAGTTAGACCTCAGACCGTTTGGTGTAGGAGTCCCAATAGTGGGTTGTAAGGTAATGCCTTGACCACAATGTCACATAGAGGAAAGTAAGATAACTCTGTAAGTAGTAAGGGTGTGACTGATGTAGTGAGTCAAGGAAGGTGTATGAGAGGTTCTAACCCTTTGAAGGGGGAAGGAGGTGAATGTGAGTTCCAGGTTAAAAGGGATCAGTCCCAACTCGTCTAGGAACACATAACACAAAGTACATGCACAGCGTTTGGTCGAGCAGTCCACTCGGATGTGGCAGTCACATCATACAAGGTAAGACAACACGTACAACACTCACCAATCAGTCTGAGACGAGTGTGATAGTTGTTATAGAAAGGTTCAAGTAAAAGGTTTGTCTGATGTCTGGCAGAGCAGTCAACATGGACGGTGACAACATTAACAACATACACAACACATTAACAACAAGATTCATATAATTTCATGTGAATCAGTTCATACAAAAGTATGTAAGTTAAATAACATATATCATTAAAGCAACTGGAGCAGTCCAACTACAATAACAACATATGCATAAAAATGTGTTGGCTCTTATTATATAAAGAAGTGTAAGTCACAATCATACAATACATCCATGTAACCCTACTAGCCCCAACAGTGGAGCATTACAACCACATCTGCTTGCTCCTCTAAATATATGTACTAGATCTGTGTAGTGGAGAAGCTAAGGCACGTTACAATACTGTCCAAGCCTTCTTCAAGATAGTCTTAGTAGAAGCTTGGCTGACCAAAAAGCCCTTCCAATGAGTTATGAGGGACTATTTATAACAAAGGGTGGGAAGACCCTTGACATTCCCCTTTGTGACAGCTCAACTACCCTCATGACTCTTCACCTACCCTATGGTTGTTACATCCAACCATTGACACTTGAATTACACCTGACATGACTCAACATTACAATTCACATGTACTCATGTGAGACAACATGGAATGAGAAAGCATTGCAAGACATCAACGACACTCAGTCAGTTGTGATGAGACCAACTCTTTGACATGCTTATGATGGTGAAGGTGGCGAGCTGATGCCAAGCTTGGTTTTCCGTGATGGTGTGCATGCACCTAATGGTGACATCTTGCTGAAGTAAACTCTTACCTCTGTTGCAACTAATGCATTGGTTCGACCCCTTCATCCAACTCGCCTTCTAACATCCACATGGTCTTCTTGGGTACAGTTGAACTAGAAACACATTGATGCATAGTATTCATGTTGATATTCAAGTGTGTGTTGGTGGTCATGTGCTTCCACTTGCCGAAATACATGTTCAACCCTAGTTGGACTTGCTTCTTGTCTTCGCTTTGGTGAGTGTGTTGACTGGGTTGGATTGCATGCTTGTACTGAATGACATGGATTCTGCTGAATTCATTGCATGCGGTCAACAGCACTACTCATCATCTTTTCTCTGTGTCAATTGTTGGGATGGACCTTAACCTATACAGGTGCAATTTTGTCAGTGAGTGCATGTTGCACCCACTGCTGTTCCTGTTCCTGTTGCAACTCATTCATTTTTCTGTGTCACTTCATGTTCTTCCTGAGTTGTTGCTTCAGGACATGAAACTCCTTCTTTGTTCCATTTTCTGCCTTTGCAAAGTCTTCATATCATGCCATCACTCCATAGCCAGAGTCTCCAAAGTTGCTTTCATAATCAGTGGACCTACTTAAGCTTGCAACCTTGTTCCTCCTCCGTGTTGTCAGCAATAATCCTCTTGCATTTGTTGCATTTGGTATGCTGTCTTCAACTGCTATTCATGATGCTGCTCACTGTGATGTTGCTAATGTCATATATTGATTTCCTTGTCTATGAACAACTTGATGTATTCGTGGGTGGGTAAATCCATGGACACTTGATTGACTACATCCCCAAGTGTGCTCCAAATGGTGTCTTCATCTCTTCTCTCTTGGAAACCATTGTACATGTATTGCTGAGAGGTAGATGAACACCTGGGATACCTAGAGACATGGAAACACTCATGGAAAGCAATCTATCATTTGAAAACTAAAATGAACATGAGAACTGACTTGTAACATACCTGGGTGCATGATCACGGAGGTTGCACAATTTCGGTCAAGAGGTCAGGAGACTGACTACCCAAATTGCAAAAGGCATAGTCTGAGCTGTTGGGAGATTGGTTAACTACTAGAACTGTGCAATGCATAGTTCATTTTGGCTGCTGATTGTTGGGATTGCGCAATGTGCAATTCTTGTTGGGAAGGACTACTGGCATAGGGACATATTTGCAAAATTTCTTGGGCCAAGCATCCACTGTCTTCCAGAAATGTGCAAAACAATCCTGGAGGTCAGTGCTGGGTAGGAATGCACAAATCTGGAGAGGAAGGTGAGCCTTTCTTCCCCAGATTGCACAATGTAGCCTTGGTGAAGGTAGAGTCTGGGCTAAGGTTTGCCTGACTCCCCGATGGGAAACTGAAAGAAACTAAGACAGTAAATGCATGGAGACACTAAGTAATAGTAGAATTGGTTGACAGTTCATGCAAAACATGAATGGATGATTTAGAAAAGAGATCAACATGCATGTGGGTGAGGTAGTTCGCCGATTGGGCAAACGTCCATTCAAAACAGTTTCATGCATGGGATAGTAATGAGATAGGAATGAAAATTGAAACAGAGCTAGGAAAAGCTAGTATATATGTAAACGAAAATGAGCATTCAAAGAAATCAAGAAAACGATACTCCCGTAAGAGAAAACACAAAAAGCGATAGAAATGCATCAAGGGCATGGGAAACAGGTTGACCCCAAAAAAACTAAGCTGAATGTGCCGACTGCTCCTAGATGTGATGTGGTATGTCAGAGCTGTAATGTTGATGTGAGGAATGAGCTTTGTAGCATCTAGTTGATGAGTTTTGATAACATCTACGTTTTGATACGCATGTCACGAATCTAGGGGAAGCGACAATTGGTGGGAGGTTTCAGAATCACTCCTTGCATGTAACCTCCAATTGCTAAACATAGATCCCTGAAATAAGGGATGACTTTGCATGTTGCCTTGGGAGAAGAAACCCATGCATGCAAGTCTGTTTTGCTTAGTCTTGGAGGGAACTGATCAACTCAACTACACATGCAAGAGACTGCTCAACTACTGGAGAAAAATGCACAATTCTAGCTAGGAGCTGGGCTGGCTGCCTAGGAGATTTGTACAATTTCTGGGCAGAGCAGCTGACTGCAACCTAGATTTGTGCAAATTCTAGGCTGACAAGGCTGCTGCTAGGAAAATTTGCGCAAATCTTGCTAGGAGGGTTGGCTGGAATGATTGCACAATCCTAGAGCCTAGCAAGCTGTCAGAGAGGATTGTGTAATTCCTAGAAGGAAGGTTGGTTTACCTCTAGAAATGTGCAATTTTCAAGGAGAAGATTCTCAGCCTATAACTGGACCAAGTCTGGGTGAGTAGCCTATGAGGGGAATGGATGAACTGTAATCGACAGGCTACATTTGTGCGAGGAAAACACTGAAGCTTGAGTACTCGAAGAAGCAAGACAAAGTGCTATGTAAGGTTGCTAGGGAGGCTCCAAAATAGGCTAAGGAAAAATTTTGGAGGGTGGTTGTAGCTGCTACAACACTTAGCGACACACTTTTAGTACTCCAGCTCTCTACATAGATCTTGTTCGTGAAAAGCAAGTCTAACATCTCCAGAAGTATTGTTTAGTTCTTAGCTCATTTTGGTTTCACATCAATTTGATTGTAAGATGTAGCATATGCAAAGCCCTTGGTTGATTGACACACATTCCTAGCCAAGGAAACATAGTTGTTTCGATTGGGGTTGAGGGGTATATAGGTGCACAAGAAGTATAGTCATCAGAGTCTTAGTTTCATCTCTGGTGTTGCTCCACTGCCAGCAGGCCTAGACAGTACCTCGGTGCAGTCACATAGGTACAAAAGCATGGCTCTGCTGCAAGCGAGCCTAGTCAGTACCCCAATGAAGTTACTTGCATCACCTCCCTGCACAGGAAGCCTTTCTATTCTTTTGCCTTATTCATTTTCCATTTTGAGTTTTTTTCTCTACTTTTCATTTTTATATTTTCACTGTGCATAGAACTTATTCATTTCAGAGGAAGAATAGGGATCCTAACTTATTGAGTGCAGAGGAGGTTGCTCCAGAGGAGAAGTAGTTTATTGTATATTTGACCTGCCTGTTAAGGTTTTTCCCCTCACCTTACTCTACTTGACTGAGCTGAAAAGGGTTGACTCAAAAACAACCGACTAGAGAAGGTGACACCAATTAGTGTGCAAGCATTGTGTTTTACCAAGGTTCACTTTGAAGAGTATGTATTTTCCTTCGACGTATCATGGACTAAAAGTAACAAGATCATCACAGAGAAGTAAGATAATAGATAACCAAGTAGTAATAGCTATACAAGCCCTCTTGTACTTTACTCGGCTTTCTTCAAGAATCATATATGGTTTCATGCAATACTAACCTACAAATGAAACAAACAAACTTACAAACATCAAAGCAAAGCAAAATCAGAAGCGAAAGTGAAAGCAATGCAAGTAAGCAAACAAGAAAGCAAACAAACAAGAAAACAAATAATGTAAGCAAACAAGAATGCAAGCAAACAACTGAAAGAAAACATTACCCTTACTCCTACACTAACTGTGCATGGGCTTGATCACATGAAGTCATACTTCCAATGCAGCCACCGACGCATTGGTAGACCCATGTTGGTGAAGGCTTGTTCCGTGAGCAACCCATTGATGTGAACTAGAAAACAGGAAAGATATAACAATGAAGAAAACCACACTTCGTGTTTCAAAGTGCCCACAGGACATAAGTGAGTGCATGTGCATGACGGGCAGTCCATGGACTTATCATGATGCTGTGTGACACTACATGCAACTTTGAAGCATAAGAAGACTCTTAACTAGGACATGCAAGCAAACAAAAGGAACAAAGATAAATTATGTAGCAAACGAGTGCTTGCAATGTAAGACTCCTCCAATGCATGAGAAATGGGATCGTGCAGTTTGAGTGGAGGAAGTGTCATATGTGAGTGAGAAGGATCTTCAATGCATAAATTGAGTGATGAGGAGTCTTTGGTGTTTAAACAATTTCCTAATCGGAAGCGAAACCAACCTCAAGATAGTGAGAGCTTAACATAACCGTGAGCTTGGGCTAAAGTGCCTCAATGGTCTGTGGGGTTTCGACTTTGTTGACAAATGGATCTTCATAGACCAATGGCTTAGATAGATTAACAATGAGTGAATCAACATCATGATCAGATGATGATGTGTAAAGATCACAACAACCAAGATCATAAAATTCAGGACATTAATGAATCACACAGAGGGGTATATGACAAGGAAGGATGTTCACCCTCTCCATTTTTGGAAAACATAGATGAAAGATCAAGTGGATTTCCAATGAATTATTGGTCCTCTCCATTGTTGGATGACGGGATAACATATGGTGTGTCCTATGAAAGATCAACAATGGGTGCATCCGTGGATGAAGATACACATCCGAAATCATGGATGGCAGGATTACCAATGATGTTAGGAAAGAATGGAGGGGGTTTGGATAGAAGGGAGTCATCCTTCACTGAGTGTTGATGCTCAATCTCCCACTCATACTCTTCATGAATGAAAACACATGTTGGTTGTGCAACACCAACTCCATCAGTGGGTTGTTCCTCGTTCACAACAAGTGAAGAATCCAGAATGGATGAACACAAGACAACATCATCCAGAGGAACACTCGGGTGTCAAGATAGAGGTTGTAGAAAAGAATGCATATGAGGACTCGAAGGACTCACAACCAAATCTTTGCGAAAATTGAGTGAAGTGATGTTGGGAGGGTGTGAAGGATGAACAAGTGTGTGAGCATAATCCTCAAAATCACTGCGCAGTGGTGGAGCTGTTGAATGAGAGGAAGGTGGACAGTCAGTTGAGACAGTGCCCGCTTCCACATGAGATTGCGTAGCTCCATCAATGAAGAATTTTGAGTTAGGCTTGATTTCGCAATTTCTCTTGGGATGGGAAAATTTCTTGATTTGAAAATGAGATGTAAGACAATGTGCATGGATATTCTTATGTTATTTTGTGCAATGGATCGATAAGATTGTGAAATACAAAGAAAATGAAGCAGTAAAGGAAACATAATAGACAACGCATATAAACACAACAAGTTTCATATGGAGTTCACCCAAAAATCCTGGGCTACATCTCCTGGTCCAGAATTTAGTGGTGACCTCTCTATTATGTCTTCTGAACAGATTTTTACAACAGTGTGAGCTCAACTTGAGTCTCAACACACAACAGATACAATAGCAAGAGTTTTACTTGAACCTCTCAAGCCTCTCTGAGTACACAGACTCACTCTATCACTCTCTCTCTGTCTTTGCTCTGTCTCTTGGCACTACGTACCTTTGTCTTCTATTTTCTATGGCTTTAAAGCCAATCTACTCTACCTGTTCATTTATGCTTCTCAACTTTCTGTCTCCCAGCCTCTGTCTGCTCAAATCCCTCTTCCAGCATTAAACAATAATTGCATAATGCATTGAGGGGAGGTGGCCACCTATTCTGCAACAGACGAGTGCATTGGGCCTTTGAAATCCCTGAAATAGCCGCTTTATGTTAATACAGATAAATGTATTCAAAATTGTGAAAATCCGCCAAACCGTGTTCACCTGGACTTCAAATATTCATAATCGCGTCCTATTCTCCTATCGGGTTCGCCTGTGAGTCACAATTGAATTTCACAAATGGCCTATCCATTTGTATTTTAGAAATACATTAAAATTGTGAAAATACCATAAAAATGGCTTATGACAGATTTCAATTATTATGTATTTTCATTCCCAAACCCCTTTGGGTCCGGGCTTTATCGTATTGCATGTATATGTGTGTATGACCACTCCTCTATGTAACTCTGATTGCGATATAATGATGCAATTGATCACAATCACATATCGCGATAGCCCTGGGCCATTTGGTGAGAGGTCTATTGTTGTTTGCTAATGTGATGTTGTGATGCAACGTGGGCCATCGATCTGCGCGCTTAATCAATGCTCCTTGTTGACTCCGCTAATCACAATCGCAGTACATATATGATATGTGCCAATATCCTCTGATAGACTTTGCTGATTGCGATTTTCTGATCAGATTTGGACCGTTGATCAACCAGACCTGACGGCTACTTTGCATTCACTATTGACTCCACTGATAGCTCTATTTTCACCATTTTCCTGTGTTTTTCGCCTCTCGATAGTGTTTTTTAAGCTTTTTAAAAGGTTTTCAGATGCGATAGTTTTGATCTTTTGAATGATTTTGAAGACTTAGAGAGGATCTTAGGATCCATTTGGATCATTTTTTAAGGAAATACTCAAATCGGTCCTAGAGATAAGCAAATTTCATCTGGCTCCTCAGAGCTTGAAACTGCAAGTCATGGAAGCGCTGCAAAAACTCAATAACAGATTCATGTGGAGCCCTTCGTTGCTATAATAGTTTCTGGTCAAGATGGTGTAGATCAAAATGATAGAACATGTCTTCAACAAGATCAAGAAAGTGCTCAAATGAGTGCACAGTGTCAACCGATAGGCTGAGTAGCCAACAAAATGGAGATTCACGAAGTGTGTATGCAAGAAAAAAACTGGTTTGTTCATCAGAAAAATCATCTTTCTCATGAATCATGGAAAGGAAGTTATGTAAGTGCTTAGGTTAGGCCACTTCGCCTTCACCATCATACGTGTGAGTGGAAAAGAGATCGAAAATCTTCCCCGAGATAGAGATATCTTCACGATTTGAAAAACACCTCGGGGGAAGTAGAGTGCAAGGCTCCATGAAAGATATGCAAAGTTTCAAACCTAGATGAGAGGGCACTGTTTGTCATTAGGCGCTCCTTCTAGTGCCAGAAATGTTGATGGTGTTGGACCCACCAACATGTCAAGGGGATCTCCTCGGTAGGAAGTCCCAATCAGAACTCAGATCATTTGGTTTAGGAGTCCCATTAGTGGGTCGTAAGGTAATGCCTTGACCACGATGTTGCACAGAGGCAAGTAAGATAACTCTGTTAGTTGCAAGGGTGTGATTGATGAAGTGAGTCAAGGAAGGTGTATGAGAGGTTCTAACACTTCGAAGGGGGAAGGAGGTGAAGGTGAGTTACAGGTTGAAAGGGATCTATCCCAACTTGGCTAGGAACACACCACACAAAAGACATGCACAATGTCCAGCGTAGCAGTCCACTCAGATGCGTTAGTGACATCATACAAGGTAAGATACCATGTAAAATGCTCATGGATCAATCTAAAATGACTGTGATGGTTGTTATAGCAAGGTTCAAGTGAAATCTCTATTTGATGTCCGACAAAGCAGTTGACATAGACGATGACAGGATTAACAACATCTGCAACACATTAACAACAAGATTTATATAATTTCATGTGAACCAGTTCATACATAAGTACGTAAGTTAAACACCATATATCATTAAAGCAATTGGAGCAGTCCAACTACAATAACAACATATGCATGAAAATGTGCTAGTTATTATTATATAGAGAAGTGTAAGTCACAATCATACAATACATCCATGTAAAACTGCTAGCCCCAATAGTGGAACGTGACAGCCACATCCACCTACTCCTCCAAACGGATGTACTAGCTTTGTACAGTGGAGAAGCCAAGGTGCATTACAATACTGTCCAAGCCTTGTTCAAGATAGTCTTAGTAGAAGATTGGCTGACCATAAATCCCTTCCAATGAGTTATGAGGGACTATTTATAGCAAAGGGTGGGGTGACCCTTGAATTTCCCCTTTGTGACAGTTCAACTACCCTCATGACCCTTCACCTACTCTATGACTATTACATCTAACCATTGACACTTGAATTACATTTAACATGAATCAACATTACAATGCTCATGTACTCATGTGAGACAACATGGATTGAGCAAGCCTTGCAAGTAATCGCTGACACTCGGTTTGTTGTGATCAGACCAAATCTTTAACATGCTTTTGATGGTGAAGGTGGTGAGATGATGCCAAGCTTGGTCATCTATGATGGTGTTCCTACACCTCATGGTGACATCTTGCTGAAACAAACTCTTGCCTCCATTGCAACTGGTGCATTGGTTCAACCCCTTCATCCAACTCGCCTGCTAACTTGTGCATAGTCTTCTTGGGTACAGTTGAACTGGAAGAAAACTGATGCATAGTGTCTGTGCTGATCTTCAAGTGTGTGCTGGTGGTCATGCACATCAACTTGCCGAGGTACATATTTAGCCCCAGTTGGACTTGCTTCTTGTCTTCGCCTTGGAGAGTGTGTTGAATGGGTTGGATTTCATGCATGTGCTTAACGATAGGCATGTTGCTGAATCCCTTGCATGAGATCAACAACAATGCTCACCATGTCTAATCTGTGTTAGCTAATGGGATGGATACTTAACTTGTATAGGCACAATTTCATCTATGAGTGCATGTTGCGGCCACTGCTATTCTTGTTCCTATTGCAACTCATTTGTCTCTCTGTGAAGCTTCATGTTCTTCCTGAGTTGCCACTTCAGCACATGAAACTCTTTCTTTCTTCCATCTTCTACCTTCGCACAATCTTCATGTTGCACTGTCACTTCATAGCCAAAGTCTCCAAAGTTTCTTTAATCATCAATGGACCTGCCTGAGATTGAAACCTTGTTCTGACTCTGTGTTGTCAACAACCCTCCTCTTACATTCATTGAATTTGGTATGCTATCTTAGTTGCTATTCCTGATGCTTCTCACTGTGATGCCGTTGTTGTCATATCTTGATGTCCTTGTCTATGAACAACTTAATGTATTTGTGGGTGGGAAAATCCATGAACACTTGATCGACTGCATCCCCAAGTGTCCTATGAATGGTGTCTTGATGTCTACTCTCCTAGAAACCATTGTACATGACCTGCTGAGAGACAGATGAACACCTGGGATACCTGGAGACATGGAAACACTCATGGTAAGCAATTTGTTAATCGAAAACCAGAATGAACATGAGAACTCACTTGCAACATACCTGGGTGCATGATAATGAAGGTTGCACAATTTTGGTTGAGAGGTTGGGAGACTGTCTACCAAGACTGCACAAGGCACAATCTAGGGTATCTGGAGACTGGCTAACTATTGGACCTATGCAATGCATAGTCCAGTCTAGTTTCAGACTACTGGGATTGCGCAATGCACAATTCTAGTTGGGAAGGACTACTGGACTAGGGACAGATTTGCTCAATTTCTTGGGCCAAGCAACTACTGTCCTCCAGAAATGTGCAAAATAGTCTTGGAGGCCAATGCCTAGTAGGAATGCGCAAATATGGAGAGGAAGGTGAGCCATCCTTCCCCAGATTGCGCAATGCAGCCTTAGTGAAGGCAAAGTCTCAACCAAGGTTGGCCTGACTCGCCGATGGGAAATTGAAAGCAACTAAGACAGTAAATGCATGGTGACACTAAGTGATAGCAGAAGTGATTGACAGTGAATGCAAAATATGTATGAAAGCTTCAACAAACATATCAACATGCATGTGGGTGAGGTAGTTCGTCGTTTGGGCGAACATCCATTTAAAAGAATTTCATGCATGCGACACCAATGATATAGCAACGGAAACGGAAACAGAGATAGGACAAGCTATTATATATGTAAATGACAACAAGCATTCAAAGAAATCAAGAGAACAATACTCCCACAAGTGAAAACACAAAAATTGACAAAAATGCAGCATAAGGCATGGGAAGCGAGCTTACTCCAAAACAACTGAGCTGAATGTGCTGACTAATCCTAGATGTGATGTGGAATGTGAGAGCTACAAGGTTAGTCTGAAGAATGTGCTCTGTAGCATCCAGTTGATGAGTTTTGATAGCATCGAGGTTGTGACACACATCCCACGAATCTAGGGGAAGTGACACTTGGTGGGAGGTTTTGGAGTTGCTCCTTGTATGTAACCTCCAATTTCTAAACATAGATCCCTGAAATAGGAGATGCCTTTGCATGCTACCTTGGGAGAAGTATCCCATGCATGCAATTCTATTTTGCTCAGTCCCGAAGGGAATTGGTCAACGCAGCTACACATGCAAGAGACTGCTCGACTACAAGAGAAAAATGCGCATTTCTAGCTAGGAGTTGGGCTGGTTGCTTAGGAGATTTGTGAAATTTTTGGGCAGAACAACTAACTATTGCCTAGATTTGTGAAAATTCTGGCTGAACAGCCTACTGCTGGAAAAATTTGCGCAAATCCTACTAGGAGGGTTGGCTGGCAGGATTGCACAATCCTAGAGCCCAGCAGGCTGTCAGAGAGGATTGCAGAATTCCTGGAGGGAAGGTTGGTTTCCCTCCATAAATGCGCAATTTTCAAGGGGGGGTTCCTCAACCTACAGTTGGACCAAGTCTGGGTGAGGAGCATGTGAGGGGAATGGATCAACTGTATCAAGAAGATGCCTTTGTGCGAGGAGAAAAATGAAGCTTGAGTACTTGATGAAGAAAGACAAATTGTTGTGTAAGGTTGGTAGGGAGGCTCCAGAAAAGGGGAAGGAAAAATTTTGGAGGGTGGTTCTAGGTGCTACAACAACTGCTTTTCCTGAAAAAGAAGAAAAGAAAAGGAATCCCTAGATTTTAGGGATCTATTTTTAGCAGCTGGAGGTTACATGCAAAAGCCATTTTAGAAACCTCTCGCCAAGTGTCACATTTTCATAGATTTGTGGCATGCACGTTATGAGCCTCAATATTATCAAAATTTATGTACTCAATGCTACAGAGATAATTCCTCACATCGATCTTGGAGCTATGACATCCCACATCACATCTACGAGTCTTGGCACACTTAGCTCAGCTTTTTCGGGGTAAATCTGCATTTCATGTCTTTTGCTGCTTTTTTGCCACTTTTTGTATTTCGGCTCATGTGAATGTTGTCTACTTGGTTTCAATGAATGCCTTCTATCATTTTGATATATGTTAGCTTGTACAAGCACTGTTTTAGTTTTTCATTCCATCTCATTGTTGCCGCATGCATGAAACTATTTCTACACTGATTGGTCATTGTTGCGGTGACTTGCTTCACACACATGCTTTCTTTCTTATTTTCTAAATCTTTCACTCATTGTTTGCATGCATGATCATTCAATCCTGTTTTCGCTCAAATTTTCCATGCATTGAGGCTTCTCATGTTTCCAGTCACTCGTTAGAGGGTCTGGGCTACCTTGGCCCGGACCTCGCTTTGCCTAGCTAGCAAATGCACATTTATGGAAGTGAAGGCTCTGCCTTTCCTCTAGAAACTACACAAATCTAGCCAAGCATTGGCCTCCAGGATTACATTGCGCAATTCTGGGAGGCAATGCATTGTTGGTTCCAGAAATTGCGCAATGCATTTTGATGGTTTGCATGTCATTGTTGACTGTAATTACGCGTTGCATAGTTTTTGTCCTCAGCAAGCCAGGCTGGACGATGCATTGTATAGTTCCAATAGATAGTTAGCCTCTTAACAACCTAGACTTTGCCTTATGCAGTCTTAGCAGTTAGGCTCTGTTGGCTTAGGAGGTCCTGACCTAGGTTCAGAGTTTAGCTATGCCAACCAACAAAACCCTACACTACTGGCCCTTTTGGCAACAACTAGCATAGTGCAGGCTGTAGTCTCACCCGAAGTAGTACGGGGGAATGCAAGAACCAAGTTTCTGCATTTGAAGACTATTGTGATGTCTTCTAGTGCCTCAGATATACTTTCACGTAGATCGATAAACTCTTAGGGCATGTTGCTGCAACTATGTTAAAACAACCTTCAGACCTTCGCAAAGGTCTACAATTGGTCCTTGAAGACCTCTAACAGTCAATTCGTCTACTTACATGCATCAAAGAGCAACCATAAATTAGTTTTCATGCATATTTACTTAAGTTATTAGTAAAAATAATAAATATTACTCGAGTCTTTGTGAAATTAGTTAAACACACATTGCATACATTATTAAGATTTATTCAAGAGAATTGCGTAACATTCAATCAATATCTCATAAAAAAATCATTCATCAACAGTATATAACATTAGCAAAGATAAAAATAATACTCAAGAATTCTTTGGAAAAACTTGCTTTATTGTTTTTCAATTCAAAGTTACAAACTCAACTTACCTGTGAACATAATTGCAGGGGTCCATGCACTCAGCTGCAGTTTCTTTCTTTGCCTATCTAAGTGCAAGAAGTGAAGCCTTTATGCCCTCTCTCTTGTCCTATATCCAATTCTCTATCTCTTTCTTCTTATTTGTCTAAGTTTATCTCTTTGCTAAGACTCACTATTTATAGACTTTTCATACAATGCCATGGTCCAGGGACCATGAGTGAATCTCAAAACCGACTCAAAACTTTACATAAAATAAGGGGCTAAGCCCCCTTAACTCCTATTCATCTACGCGCTCTGCATCCACAAAACATAGTCTTTACATTATTTACAAAACTTGGGTTATCTTAACCCTAAAACTGACCCAAAGGAACCCATCCCAACTACCCCCCAACACAAAGATCATGACTCACCCTCGATTCACTCTACTAGAACTGCGATCTTACTACGAAGACCTCCCATATCCACCCAAATTATTGCAACTTCAATAGTGCTCTGTGTCGCTACCTGTTTAACTTCCTCGATCAATTGCTAAGTGATTGGTCCTTCTACTTCTAGCCTCATCGTTTGTTGTGCCTGTTGCAGACCTTTAAGCTTGTCCTGAGTGGTAGTTGTGACTTGATAATCCTCCTCCAACCAAGGCTACAATGTGGATTTTAGCATGGTATCCTTCTTCTGTGCTTCCTCCACTTGTGCCAACATCTGTTTTCCTTCTTGTCATTTGGCAAGGCATTGTACTAGTTCTAAGAAGAGCGTAGTCACCCTGACCTCATCATATTGGCGTTGCAACTCCCTTACCTCTATGTTCAATCTCTGCAAGTTCGGATCCTCCTACAGATTGGTCACTATATCCATAGCCTTCTTGAACAATGTTGCACAGTCTGCGACTGTGGCATCCAAGGTAGCCACGCTACTCTCGGATCTCAGGCAGGGTTGTGGGCTACAAATTTAACAGCAACTATCTAATCTTCATGTTGAACTTAAAAGTAACTCGTCTAATTTTTGCTTTAGCCTCATTACCATCGGCGACTAATTTTTTGATTTTGGCTTCTGGATGTGCATCCTCCAGGATGCAAAGCTCAGGCACTATTTTGCATGCCTACGCTACTACTAACTCCATAACGAACTATGCGTTTGTAGCGCATTATTTTCCTTTAAATCCCACGTCTTTTTATCAAACATTTGCTGATTATTGACATTAATTTCACTGACACAATGATTGCACATTGTTGTTTGATCCTGAGCTCTTCCGTGAATCCCTGTAGTAATGCATGTAAAGATTTAAGTGATAGCACAACAAGGTTCAGTCCCATGTTTATAACTTTGTGAAGAAGTGCACTCTGTTCATTTGTGACGACATGGGTTGAACCTTCAGGAAAAGGGAAGACTCTCACATCTTAAGGTAAACCCGTCTCTGCAACTGTACTTTTTACCCGTGCCAAATTTCCTTGTGTGTCTCTTGATTTCCTGACATCTTCTTGGATTCTGGTTGCCTAGAGTGTTGGAAATAACACTGAGAGGGGGGGTGAATCAGTATTATCAGATCAATAATTTAATTTTCAAAACTGATTTGTATACACTACTTCAGCTTAGTGAACTAGTGTGTATACGCAGTTGTACTTAATGCCACCAGCGTAAATGCACAGATCTTTCGATTTACCCAAAGTATCATGCATTGAACTTTAACCAGTATATCAAGAATTCATTAGATACTGCAGTAAAAATATAATAAAGCATCACACATAAGTAACACACGTGAACACCAAGATATAAGGTGGAAACCCAATGTGGGTGAAAACCACCTGTTGCAATCGTCTCTATCTTCTTTTAATAATAAGAGAATTCTGTTTACAATTTTTGTATTGGTGTAGTCTTATACTATTACGCAGGCTTCTACTTGCAGAAGGCTACAACCTTCTCTCATTCTCCAGCTTCTACTGGAAGGGAGCTACAACCCCCTAGCTCTTGTACTAGCTGATATGTTTACTAGTACATAGGTGTCGACCTATAGAAGGCTACAACCTTCTCTTTTCTTCCAAGGACCACGTTTCATGAATTTTCAGACTGGCTCCATCAACAGCATCAATCTTCAAATATATCTGCATCAAGAAATCTCCTTTTGAACCAACGACAACTGAATCAATCAATCACTACATCAATCTGATCATTTAGAATGCTATAACTAGAATAGAGTAACCAGAACCCAAGCAAGAACCCAGAACACTACAAAAACAAATAGAAGCAACTAAAACATATTTATAAGGTATACGCTACTTGCATGTGTTGAACCTACGTGCATACGTGATTTCCTCAAGGTGAACCATCATACAGATCTGTAAATCAGATTTATGATGTATATGCTGCTTTGATATGTAGAACTAGCGTGTATACGCTCCTTTTCTAAAGTGAACCTGCGTATAGATCTGTAAATGATGATTTAAACATTACAACTATTCCAAAATTTGGTCATACCGAAATCATTATATTTACAGGCTACAACATGCATCAATTATTCAGATACATGATCAAACCACATAAAGATAATTCACTTCAAGCCTTGAGATCCTGATACATCATTAGATCTTATCCTTCATCAAACACTAAGGTTCATCCTTGTTTCAGATCAAGCACAACACCATAAGCCAATAATGTGCATATTATATCTCACACTTCATCAGATATTCGATACTTGCACACTTTGGCCTAATGATCTTCTCCTCCTTTTATAGTTTTTAGGCCTTTCTCAATACCATGGAACAAAACCACTTAGGAAAAAATACCTTGGGTCAATACCTTGGACCCGATACCTTGGACCAATACCATGGATCAAAAATACCATGGACCAAATACTTCGGAACAAAAATTTATTTTTCCAAGGAATACGTGCTTTTCCTTCTGTAAAGGTGCTTGTGTATGTATATGTGACTTGTATACAGTGAACCTGCATGTGTACGCAACTTGGTCAGTGGTGAACCTGCTTATACCTCTCTTTCTTCATTATGTGAAGTGATCTAGAATTTATCTAGGACAAAGAATTAAAGGTATTACAGACCCATGTGCATGGATGTGCTTATGTTACTTTATGCAATGGATCAATAAGATTGCAAAATACACAAACACTGAAGCAGCTATAGAAAACATAACAGGCAAACATGTAAACATAACAAGTTTAATAAGGTGTTCACCCAATGCTCCTAGGCTACATCTCCTGGTGCAGCCTTCAATGGTGGCCTCTCTATTATGTTTTCAAAGCAAAGTTTTTACAATAGTGAGATCAATTTGAGTCTCACTCAACAGATATAAATTAGTAGGATTGGACTTGGATACCCCAAGTCTCTGGAGTACACAGACTCTCCTTAGTGAAACTCGACCTCTATTGGTCACAGTAGTATGAGCCCAATCTGAGACTCATACATGACAGGTCTATATAGAGGAGTTCACTTGAACCTCTCAAGCCTTCTCTAGAGTACATAGATCCTCTGACTCTCTCTGGCTCTGTCTTGATGCTACCTTTTCTCTTCAGGTCAACTCAACTTACCTTCTCTATTCTCTATTCTTAGCTTTCTTACTCACTTTTGTCACTACTTTTCCTCTTGTTTCTGCCAGTTTGTGGCTTTAAAGCCAATCTACTTTCTGGCTACTCATTTTCACTTCCCGACGCTCTGGTTCTCCTGCCTCTGTCCATTTGAATTCCTCTGTTTTGTGTCATCATCACTGTGTAATGCCTTACAGGGAGGTGGCCACCTGTTTCATAACGAACTGAGTGTCATTTCTCTTTAAGTCATAGATTTCCCGTGAACATGATTCCTCTACCAACTCATCATTCATGTCAGACTTCAAAATTTATACAGTTGGCCTATTTACCCCATTGAATACGGTCATTCGTCGGATTGCACATTCGCAATCGATCTGGAGCCTCCACATCCTACGGTCTTCGTCCATATCGGGAAGGTAAGTTGCATGACGTTTACCCATCTGATGTGAGTGGTTTTCTCTCTCTTCCACTTGACGTGTGGCACCCAGTGTGTGGCATTGGGTGGGACTCAGTTGAAACTGCTTACTGCTCGAAGCCCTTCCGATATCCTGCTGGTTTTTGTGTGGGACCCGCCTCTGACAGAATCAACGAATTCCATACGGTTTTTGACTTTCTGGGTTTGGGTCACTCAGGGCTTTTCCTTCTCTGAGGGGTTTTCCTAGTAATATGTGATTAGCGACTTGTCACTAATCGCATATCAGAAACCTCCCTCGTTTCTCAAAAAGGCTTTCCGTTTTGTTGTTTCATGGCAGCGCATGTTATCGTGGGCCAATGGTCGGCGTGCTTGACCGAGGTTCATTGTTGCTTGGCGCTGCTCACAAATTACAACTATTCGAGGATATTTCTAATAAACTTGAGCTTTGTAAGTCCTCGAACTTTTGGCATGAATTTTATAGCGTTATGAAAACTTAGAGATTTCTTAAGGATCCAATTCGGATCATGTCCTTCCCACTGAAAAAATATTTTGGACCACCAAAAGTTGGTTTTTTAAGCATCAATCAAGTGAGGGTATAGATTCTTCTCTTGCCCAATTTCCATCCATTTCACACTACTTGGTATTGAACCTTTGAGTCCAATCCTCAGGTAGTCAACATCCCCCCTGAGCATAGTTCTCACCTTCCTGTCTATAATTGTATCTTCATGCAACTCATTGAGATATTCAGGTAACGGATCAGCAATAGAAGGCAATTGACTCTGCTCTTCGGGATCTTCAATCAATGAAGTTTCAAATAGCCTCAAGCTATCTAAATTAACAACTGAGTAGATGTGCATGTAAGCTGGTAAATCAAGGCGAAAATCATTCTCACCAATTTTCTCAAGTATCTTGAAAGGTCCATACCTTATTGGCTTCAACTTCTTACCTTCACCTTGCATTTTGTCTTTGCTGATATATAGTCAGACTTGATCACAAACTTGGAAACTATGCTCAGTCCGATGCTTATCATGCCTTGCCTTGTACTTGGCTTGGCTCTTTTCTAGCTGTTCCTGTACTACCTCGTGAATCTCTTGGATTTGTTCGATTGTTATCGGGAAATCTATTGTCCATTTAGAGCTGCTATTCCCACTAAGATGGGTAGCTATCTTAGAAACAAACAAACTAAAGTTACTTTCGTTTTCCTTTATGAGAAGTAGATAGGAGAGGAGCAGAGAATACCAACCTCAATCTTTCACTTGGTTCCTTGCTTGTTCCCTCTCCCCTCTGACAGATCTTTGCCGCTCCTTCCTTGGTTACCCCGCTTCAAAGAGTATCTGTAAATTAAAAGCATCATAATACCTTCAAAGTATAGGGATCTACAATCATAAGCAATATAGGACCAGATATATATTGACCACACAAATGCATATATCATCAAACATACAAGAATGTGGAGGAAAACTCGAATAGCTTTATTGATAGAAAGAGTAGAAGAGAGGATTACAACCCATTGATCTGACCCAGTGTCATCTTTCGAGCATGAAAGCCCTTCTTCACCTCATGAAAATCTTATATCACCTAACACTATGATGTTCCACCAGGAAAACAACAACACTTCCTTGCAAGATACAAAATTCCAGCCTCTGGATCTCTGGGATGAGGGATCCATATATAGATGTTTGCAGGGGGGTGAGTCAGCTTCTGGGATTTTGATTAGTGTCCTATCTTTGATAGTTCTTGGTTCCACTTGGAGATTCATGATGTCTTACTCATCCCTGGGCAAATTCAGAGAGGCAGGTATCACAAGAGAAGTTTCTGGAAGATTCCATGATCATCCACCTTGAAAAGTGTCTCTGCCATTTTTCTTCTCTCGCCCATCGCACCCTACAGAAGGGCTTTTCAGTATGCATCACACTTTTTGCATGTGGTAAGTGAGATGCATCGCACCTTTAGCACTGAGCTATCTGTATGATCTAGTTTTGACCAGTTCTGAGCAGTTTTCCATGGGGAACTTCTGGGAGATGATGTAATCAGCTGAGCTTGTTCCTTTAGGGTGTGAAAAAACACTTTTAGGGACTCAAAAGCCCTTGGTTTATGGACATATGTGATTGGGGTTGCAGTGCCAAAATATGTCTATAACAGTTGCTCCCTAAAGCATGAGGTCGTAAATCTTTTGATGTCGGGTGAAATGCTTTATCAAGAGGATTTGAGGTTTTTCGAATTGGAAGGTGACCTGTAATAAGATACAATACAATACATTATCTTCATAATATTTTCATGATCTAGTTGAGGTGGGAATTCCCATGCTTAGCTTTATAAATTCATTTTCATGTAAATAGGACAGACAACCGTATGTGTGGCAGACTAATGATGCTGATAGAGCCATCATCCTTTGATTTGGATGATCATCTGTGCAGCAATGATGTACATTTGATGTCTTTATTTTCCTGAATATATCGTAGCCCAGATGGATGAAACTAGATCCAGGGTCTTCAAACTCGTTCAATCTTCACTCAAAGTACAGGTCGATCCATGTGAAAAGATGTTCTAGAGTTGAACATGGAAAGACATCGTCTAATTACCAGCCAATGATGTAAGCTGTTAACAAGCACGAGGGGAATCACCGATAATGATGATGACCCTCAAGGTACAATAGTACAATTCACGTGGTGTGAAAATGGGACTTGGCGTTGAACACCACAAAAAATCTTCTGGTCAAAGGCCATTGATTTAAACTTGTCACCGGAAGTGAGAAACTTTCCATTAAGTCATGCAAGCTTCAAAGTACTGAAAGGGTTGTTCCTAGGTCGACTTCTTGGATAATGAGCTGTCGCCGACAAGAAGTGACCCGTCGTAGGAGGGCCTTAATGGATCCCACATCTATGACACTGAACAGACGAAATGATTTTGTGGAGGTGAAAACGATCTGATGATACATGGTTCAGGGTGGCGGTCATGAAGAATGAAGGGTGAAAGTATTGCAGTGGATGAGACACAAGCTGGGTTGGTGAATTCTCTAAGAGACTTCTCTTGAACATATCGATAACACTGAAATGGATTGCTAGTGTTAACCCCAAAAATGGATGGTATGGTGGACCAATGGAAATATGACCGGTGAATGGAATAACCCAACCTGACTCAATCATGGTGATGGAGTGAAAGTGTCATGTTCAAGAGCGACTTGCTACCAATAAAGTTTCTTCAAGTTTTCTTCGCAATTTTTCCCTAGTCATTGCTGACCAATACCTCTTTATTTTTGTTAAGCTTGAGGAGGATAACATATGCTTGTTCTATAATTTTCCCTTCGAGCAATCCCATCGCTATGTTTTAACGAGCCTAGCGACAGTGAAACTCATTCTTGTTTGCATGGACAAGTTTGTCACTATTGGTTTTAACGAGTTTAATGACAAAGATAACTCAGTCATTTTTCAATTTTAGAGAGCCTGAAAAGGGACGAAAAGGAAACTTTAGTAATCATTTTTCATCAGATAATCCCTTAACTCCGAAAAATTATAAAATAATACGAAAGAGATGAATTTTCGATAGTTTTAACGAGCCTAACAAGACAAGCGCTCGATCTTTTTGTGTAATGATCCCTCAGGTCCAAAAATATTAAAATCTAGAGGAGGGATAACACTTCCAATAGATTTAACGAGCTGGAGAGGTCAATTTCTTGACAATATTTTCATATTTTACGAGTCAAATGAAAAGAGTTTAAAGGAGACTTGTTTTTGAGGAACCAGTGATATTTTTGGGTAGCCGCTGGTTCTAGGTAAGGTTTGGAATTTTCTAGTTACGGTAGTGTTACGAGGATGGCTAACAGAATCACTTGTCACAGCTGTTCCTCAAAAGGGTAAACAATCAAATGGAGGCGTATGATCGGCTAAAATAGAGTGGAGGTGATGGTAAGAACACGACCAAGGCTTAAAAGCTGATGATAATGCATTCACAATGGTTATTTACCAGAGATTGGTTCATTTTTTAATGAGCTTAAACTTTGGCAGAACATATGCTCATTGCTTAGGTGTCATTTTTAACGAGCTTGAACTTTGCGTAAAACTACTCGTGCCAGTCGTATAATAAGGATGTCTCACGATGGGTTCAACTTTTAGGGAGCTTGCACCATTCGAAACTTTGCCCTGAATCCTTTCTTTATGTAAGCTAAGAATGACCAATCCTATGAGCTTAAAGGGTTGAGAATCTACAAACTAAGAAAATAAATGGTCTCTTTTCACTTTCAATGCGAAACGGTTTGCATGCCCCCAAGTATAATGAATTAGAGTTTCCAGGTTACCCTTCAATTTACAAACAAAGCACTTGCTCTATCAGGAAAGGCATACCTTTTAACGTACAAAGTAGAGTTTCCAGGTTACCCTTCAATTTGCAGAAAAAGCATTTGCTCTATCAGGAAAGGCATACCTTTTGACAGAGGTATCTTATTCCAGTCTAATCCCATTTTCCTAAATGGACGGGTGCGTCAGACTAGTCATATTCCTACGCAGAAACCCACCTTATACCTTGGGTTCTTCTGTTGAAGCAGACCTGGGTGCAAGCCCCCTGGGTTTCAGTCACAATCACCGAATTACTTGTGCTCATCAAGTGGACAGACTGGAGATTGATGAGACATTCCTTGTGTGAAAAGACCAGTTAGGGATAGTATTTGACTATTAGCTATGTGTGAGCCGGGGAATGAAAGCTGGTCTACGAGCTAGATCACTCTGCCTTCATGCGGAAAACACATTACTCGAAAGAGTGAGGATGCAATGGATCCCATGCTATAAATGTAGTCACACCCAAGGAGTAGATTGTAATATAGAGGTCCTTGGACTACCATTACGTTTAGATAAATGGTTTTCCCTCTCAAAGTTATAGGCAAATTTGGAAGGATCCCTAATGGTCGACTAGTTCCTTTGTCGAAGCTTGTCAGATTTCGCATCTCAGGCAGAAGCGATGGCGAACCAATCGTTTTCCAAGAAGTTGAGGAAAGGATACTCACAAAAGCCCCTTCATCTATGATAGTATTGACCATGACCATTCTGTAAGCTTGTACAATGATTCAGAATGGTACATTAGACGGTAGACGGGGTCTGCCTAGTAGATTCTAGCTGAATGAAATGACTAGGTTGCTCGGAGGTGGGACCAAATAAACGGCTGGGTACGACTCTAATGAACTTCCTTCCTACGGTAAAGGAACGGGTAGATTGTGCCCATGTTCATCGGAGTATACCTTTATGAAAAGAATTTGAATGGTGTCATTCTCATTCACTTCGGTGACTGTATCATCTGAGATGGACCTTCCGAAGACAAGACTAGGTCGACTATTATCTCGACCCAATGACTTTGGTTCAGTGTGGATTCAAAGGGTTTATCTTCAATGATAGATGCTTTGACCGATCACAAAGGTGTGTCAGCCAAATTTTCAACTAGCAATGGACTCAGCAAGAGTTTCTTGTATCCAAGAGGAAATCGTACCAATGAAGTAGGACGGTTATCCAAGACTCTTTTAGCTTCATCCAGGAAAGGACAACAGTGGATGGCATGATCACCTTCACACAATCTACAAGGAAATTTATATTTTCCTTTATGCCCAGAGACTTCGTTTTCACTAGTTGACGGTGTACTCTCAACATGATCGTCAGAGGTTGATGACACCGGTTTGTGCAAACGAGGAGACCAATCCCTTAAGATTCAAGGGATGCAAGGACAATCTCGATGATAGTGGTCTCCTTTGTAAATGACACATGGAGATTTAGGTTTGGACGGTGTATTTTGTGGATTTTCGCTAGATGATGCACGATTGCCCCTTTTTGCCTTTGGCTCCTTCTTCTTCTTCTCCTTCTCCTTCCCTTTCTTCTTCTTCTCAGTTACTTTGTTTTTAGCTTTAGTAGCTTCACCAAGTGAAGAGGAAGGGGGGGAGGGAGAAACAAACGAAGCAGAAGGTTGGGGGGTAACTCTAGTATCATCTAGTTGTTGATTTTATTGCTCAAGAATCATGGTGCTTTGAACGACAGAGGTCGAGAAGAACCATATTAGCAAGCCGATTGTCAGTCCTGGAAGGGACAATGTGGCCATATGAGGTGCAAAAACATCTCCCCAAGAGGAGAAAGGACTAGGATTTCCCCCAAGGGGAAATCCTTGGTTGGTGGACGCCATTTTCTCAACCTAGGACAACCGAGGGAACAATGATTTTATTTCGATTAAAATAAATTTTATGATGCTTTGACACAACTTGCTTTTTCAATTTTTAAGAGTTAAGAAAAAGCTAAAGATGACTCTAGTCGCCTTTGATTTTTAATGAGCCTGAAGTGACAAGTGCTCAGATGGACCTTTTCCTTTAAGGAGTCTGGAAAGGAACAAAAGAGACTACTCTAGAAATCTAGACAGAGGGATTACCAAACCAATTGCAAAACTGCATAATACTTTTTACGGTATGGCAGTCAATCTTCTCGAATGTTGTGTTCAGTGCATTGCGATCGATAGGGCGGCAGACATGACTTCCTAAGGATAAAGGATGTAGCCTATTGTGGTCTCCTAAAATATACTCAACGGTACGTGGGAGCACAAGTCCGTATTGGCACTTGTTGTCTCAAAGAGGAGGAATCACCCAACCTACGATGAAAGCGATAGTTACCAGGCTTTACGATGCTGGAATACGTCTCTGGCCTAGACTTCTAAATGTTGTGCATTAGGTTCAAAAGAGTTTTTATGTTCATTGAATTTATTTTACATTTGATCTTTCTTAAGAAGTTTGCCTTTAAGGTTCACCCCGTGATGTAGATATACAATTCCTAAAATGTAATCTAAGATGATAAACAGTCATTTATTCTTCTTTTTGCAATGAAAATCCTAGCTACTAAGGAAAGAGAAGCGAGATTCTTTCAACATAGAGCAGAGAGCACACACTAGATGCACTATCCTAAATCAAAATCAACAAGCAGTTAAATGCAAATACACAGGCATGTATTTGTTTTCCGCTTCTAATGTGTGAATTACAAAAGAATGATAGTACAAATATGAATTTATCTCAAAGCGAAATACTAACATTTTCTCTCAAAAGACGGAAAGGAAGATAATGACGACACTTTGTGATTTTGAATTGAAAACTGCTTTCGACACTTGAAAAACTATTAATTCAAATCAAATACAAGAGTAACAGTGTAATCAACCATCAAGAATAGTAGGATTCTTTTCTTTGATTGAAAATGACACTTGCGACACTTCCAAATCAAAAGACGATAGTTCGATTTAGCTACTTCTTTGTAAAGGAGAACTATAAATGGCGAAAAATACATAAAAAAAATTACAGTTCTTTGTACAATGGAGGCTGAATAATGCAAAAGAAGGGAGCTTCCATAGTGGTATACTGATCATAGACAACAAAACTACTGAATAAAGCTGAAGAGAGTGAAGAAAAACCAAAATCTGGAGGCAGAAACAATCTTATCCGATCATCGCACCTGTAACATAGGGAAACAGGGATGCATCTCACCTACTGCACATGGGAGGTGCGATGCATCTAGATTGCCAAGAGGAGAAGGTGTGATGGTCCAGGGACGAGACTTAAACTTGGTTTCTGGTCACAGTTTGTAGCTTAGTTTAGGGATTTAGGCCAAGCTAATGATAGTCAGTAAATGAAAATCATAGGGGCTGATCTAATGAGGTTACTTGAGCCACCACCAGGGCAATTAGGATGTTTGCAAATCAATTTTTCAGTTTATAAACAAAATCCGGAGATGGACTGAAGCAGCATTGATCTACTTTGCACTTGCATAGAAAATGTAGTTCGAAGGAGAGTTGGCTTAACTTCAGGCTTCGTCTGTAGTTTATAAAGCAAACAAATATAGACAAGAAAACAAGTTATTCGCTCCCCAGTGGAGTCGCCATTTTATTATCGGGGAATCTAGTGTCCATTCAGAGCTGCTAGTCCCACTAAGGCGAGTAGCTATCTTAGAAACAAATAAACTAAAGTTACTTTTGTTTTCCTTTATGAGAATTAGATAGGAGAGGAGCAGAGAATACCAATCTCGATCTTTCGCTTTGTTCCTTTCTTGTTCCCTCTCCCCTCTGACAAATATTTTCTACTCCTTCCTTACTTACCCCACTTCAAAGAGTACATGTAAAGTCAAAGCAACATAATACCCTCAAAGTACATGGATCTACAATCATAAACAATATAGGACCAAATATATATTGACCACACAAATGCATATATCATCAAACATACAGGAATGTGGAGGAAAACTCGAATAGCTTTATTGATAGAAAGAGTAGAAGAGAGGATTACAACCCATTGATCTAACCGAGCATCATCCTCCCATCATGAAAGCCCTTCTTCACCTCATGAAAATCTTAGATCACCCAACACTATGATGTTCGACCAAGAAACCAACAGCACTTCCTTACAAGATACCAAATTTTAGCCTCTGGATCTCTGGGATGAGGGATCCATATATAGATGTTTGCAGGGGGGTGAGTCAGCTTCTGGGATTTTGATTAGTGTTCTCTCTCTGATAGTTCTTGGTTCCACTTGAAGATTCATGATCTCTTACTCATCCCTGGGTGAATTCAGAGAGGTAAGTGTCACAAGAGAAGTTTCAGGAAGATTCCATGATCATCCACATTGCAAATTGTCTCTGCCATTTGTCTTCTCTCACCGATCGCACCCTACAGAAGGGATTTTCAGTATGCATTTCACTTTTTTCATGTGGTAGGTGAGATGCATCACACCCTTAGCACTGAGTTGTCTGTATGGTCCAGTTTTGACCAGTTCTGAGAAATTTTCCATGGAGAACTTCTGGGAGACGATGTAATCAACTAACCTTGTTCCTTTAGGGTGTGAAGCAACACTTTTAGGGACTCAAAAGCCCTTGGTTTATGGAAATATGTGATTGGCGTTGCAGTGCCCAAATATGTCTATAACATTGATGAACTTGGTTGTCTTGTCCACATCACTGTGTCCATCAACCGCTATGTCTTTACCAAAGACAAAATCCAAGGGATACCTTGGTGTGAAACAAGAACAAGTCTCAAAAGGAGATCTTTGTGTAGAAGAATGTTTAGCTCGGTTGTGAGCATGCTTCACATAACATAAATGTTCATCCCAAAGCTTGGGATGTTTGCTACAATAGCCTCTGAGCAACTGGATCACTGTCTTGTTGACTACCTCTATTTGGCCATCTGTTTGTGGATGGAAAGTTGTGCTCTTCTTCAGTCTGGTGTCCATCAATTCCCACAAACTTGACCAAAATTTCCCAACAAATCGGGTATCTCGATCAGATATAATGGAAGTGGGTAATCCAAAATGAACCCATACATGCTAAAAGAACAACTTTGTAGTTTGTTTAGCTATAATCTGTTTGTTGCAAGGTATTAAAATACACATTTTGTTATACCTATCCACAATAAGATAAAAATAATCATGACCTTTTCTAGATTTGGGCAGTCCCCCAATGAATTCCATAGAAACACTTTCTCGAAGATGAGAAGGAACTGGTAGTGGAGTGTACAAGTTTAGTTTTCTATTGCCGGGCTTGCTTTTAGCACACATGGTACACCCTCTTACATATCTAGAAACTGTCTCATGCATTTTTGGCCAATAAAAAAATCTTTGCATCTGTGCAACTGTTTTACTTATACCAAAGTGACCTGATATTAGAGAAGCGTGTGCTTCTCAAATTATCTTTACTCTTTCTATTTGAGGAATGCATAACTTTCCCAAATGATACAATAGTTGGTCCTTAACATGATAATCCAATTCTTCTACTTGTTTTCCATGACTTAAATTTGCATATACATCTTTAAAATCTATATCTTGAGCATACTGTTCAATGTAGCTTTCATGCAATACTTAATTATGCTCAAGTATAGTAGATGCATTTATGATTTTTCTAGACAACATATTTGCAACTCTATTGTGTATGCCCTTTTTATATCTAATGACAAGATGAAACTGTTGTAGAAAACCCATCCACCTATAGTGTCTTGATTGCTGCAACTTAGTTTGTGAGTGCAAATATTGAAGTGGTTGATGATCAGTGTGTATAACTGTCTCTTTTCCCATTAATAATGTTTCCACTTTTTCACACTCTGTACTAATGCATACAATTCTTTATCATATGTGGGATATTTAACTACTGCATAATTAAATGTCTTAGAATGATAACATATGCTTTTACCGTGCTACATCAACACTAATCCCATGGCATAGTCACTGGCATCTGTTTCAATCTCAAATGGTCTTTGAAGATCGAGCAGTGCTAGTACTGGTGCTGTACTAATCTTTTATTTTATGGTGTTGAAGGCTTTCTACTATTTGCCTCCCCACTAAAACACCTTGTTCAATCTTGTTAAAGCATGTAAGGGAGCTGCAATCAAGAAAAAGTTAGAAATAAACTTTCCCCAATGCTGTGCTGCTCCTAAGAAGCTTCTAACTTCTGTAGTAAATTTGGGTTTAAGCCAGTTTACAATGACTGCAACCTTAGAGGGATCTATTTTCAATTCACCACCCCCTACAATATGACCCAAATAATTCAAATTTTTTTTGCCAAATTCACATTTTGAGAGCTTAACATAAGGGTTCTCTTTTTTCAAAACATCTAGAGTCTGCTTGACATGCTTTAAAAGTTCTTCCCATGTTTTACTAAATATCAGAATGTCATCCAAATATAGAATGAAAAAATCATCAATAAAAGGTCTGAGTACATCATTCATTATTCTCATGAAAGTATCAGGAGCATTAGTTAAGCCAAAGGGCATAACCAACCACTCATACAATCCCTGCTTTATTTTGAAAGAAGTCTTCCATGCATCTTGCTCTGCAACTTTGACTTGATGATAGATACTATGCAAGTCCAACTTGGAAAAATAAACAGTTTCTTTCAATTGATCTAGTATGTCATCTATGCGACGAAGGGGATAACGATTTTTTATCGTTATCTTATTCAGTGCTTGGTAATCAACACACATTCTCCATGAGCCATCTTTCTTTCTCACCAAGACAACTAGAGACCCACAAGGCGATGTGCTAGGTCTTATGAACCCTTTCTTGAGCAGCTCCTGTACCAGCTTCTTGATTTCTGCATTCTGTAAATCGGACAACCTATACATTCTGATGTTAGGCAATGGAGCATCTTGCATCTTGCTGCAAATTAATATCATGTACTATTTCCTTTTTGGGTCGCAGACCTTTAGGTTCTTGAAATAATATATCATAATCTGAAACAACGTTTTCTAAATCAGCTTGCTGTTTAGCATTACAACCCTCAAATACATTGGTTTTGTCAGTTTTCTTTTCCCTTACAACCATTAGTAAAAATTGTTTGCATGAATTTAAAATTCTTTTAATCTACCCTGAGTTTATGAGAGTATAATTATTCTTGAATTTATGAGATCTTACAATATATTCAATTCCATATTTAACGAGTTGATACTTGTTCTCAGCTCTATAAAAAATAGCTTTCCTATCATACAAGTAAAGACTTCCTAAAACAATTTGACATATATCCAAGGGAATAATATCTAACTCAACCTCATCTACAAATGTTGACCCAAAAGAAAACCTAAGTTTACATTGTCTAGTCACTTGTAGCTGTGCTTTATCACATAACCAACCTAATGGATATGGATTTTTTTGAGGTGTGGTTAGTAATCCCAACTTCTTTACAATTTCTTCAGAAATTAAATTTACTTGTAAGCCACTATCAAACAAAGTATCAATCTTTTGATGCTTGGAAATAACTCTAATATGAAAAAGGTCATGTCTTTTCCTCTCATTTTCTTCATTATCAGTAGATTGTGCAGAATTACTAGTTGATGCTTTAGAATTTTTAACTTTTATACCTGTGGTTGCAATTGTTGTTTCATCTCCTGAGTCTGACCCCAAATCCTTTTGAATAGCTGCAACAGTATTCTTCTTTTTTCCATCGTACTTCTTGGGTTTTAGCTCCAGATGCAGAATCCAGTGGTGTTCAACATCATGCCCATCCTTCTTACAGTGAGTGCATGAAGCTTTGGTCTTTTGTACAGTATTTGTCTTCCTCTCTTTTAATTTCTATTTTATTTTCTCCTTATTATTGCCTACAGTGGGTTTTGATGATCCCCCAACTTCTGGGCTCACATTCTTGCCTCTAGCCTCTAGATGTGTATCTTGAATAGATACCTCATCTATGCTAGTGGGATTAAACATGAGAATAGCATGGCTTAAATAGCTGTGTAGACCACCTATATACTTCAGTAGAGTTTCAGGTGAGTCTAAAGAAATTCATAGAATCAAAGCTCTTTTCCTAAATTCTTGATTGTAGCCTTGTAAACTTTGCCCTTTTAATTGTCAAAGAGTTTGCCAACTCATCATGGCTTGCTGCATATAAGCTAGTGGATCGATTTTTTTTTTTTTTAATTGCAGAAACAAATTCACTCTAGACAGAAATAATTTTACCATGCTTCTTCATGTCATCTTGTGTCCTGCTTTCCCACCATACCAAGGCAGTGCCTCCAAGGTGTAGGTTGGCCATTTGAATATTACTACTGTCTGAATCAATGCTTTGCACTTTTCAATAAACATCAATTTGTCTAATCCAATTATCCATATTCTCTGCATTCAACTCTCCATCATATATTGGTAAATCAAATTTAACATCTAATTTAATCAAAGATGTCTTCTTTTTGTTTTCAAGGATACTAGGAGGTGTGGGAAGTTTTTGTTCTTTCCCTTTGCCTTTAGAGTGGTCATGGAGGAGAGATTATTTTGCTCCTTTATCTCATTTGGAGTTTGATGAATATTCCTCTCTACCTTTCTTAAATTCTCTATACATTTCCTCTACCATGGCTATCATGGTCATGAAACTATCCATGAAATGAGGGTCTAATTCCAAGGGACTTTCTTCTGACATTTTCCTCTTAGGATAGACTCTTCCAATTTCAAGGTTAGTTTCAACCAACTCTCCTTCTCCTAATTTAAGCTTTGATCTAGTTAGCATTCAACAACAAAATCCAGCACAAGCTTGTCTAACCTTAGTAACATAGAGCTCTGATACCACTTGATCTGGAATTTATCCAGGACAAAGAATTAAAGGTATTACAAACTCATGTGTATGTATGTGCCTATGTTACTTTATGCAATGGGTCGATAAGATTGTGAAATACATAGATGCTGAAGCAGTTAGAGAAAACATAACAGGAAAACATGTAAACACAACAAGTTTAATAAGGAGTTCAACCAATGCTCCTAGGCTATGTCTCCTGGTCCAGCATTTAGTGGTGGCCTCTCTATTATGTTTTCAAAGAAGAGTTTTTACAGCAGTGAGCTCAATTTGAATCTCACTCAACAAATATAAATCAGTAGGACTGAACTTGGATCCCCCAAGTCTCTAGAGTACATAGAATCTCCTTACTGAAACTCAACCTCTATTGTTCATAGTAGTATGAGCCCAATATAAGACTCATACATGACAAGTCTGTACAGAGGAGTTCACTTAAACCTCTCAAGCTTTCTCTGGAGTACACAGACTCTCTGACTCTCTCTAGCTCTATCTCAATGCTACCTTTGTTCTGTAGGTCAGCTCGACTTATTTTCTCTGTTCTCTACTCTTAGCTTTCTTACTCGCTTTTCTCACTTCTTTTCCTCTTGTTTCTGCTAGTTCGTGTCTTTAAAGCTAATCTACTTTCTAACTGCTCATTTCTGCTTCCTGGCACTTTGGTTCTCCCGCCTCTATCCATTTGAATTCCTTTGTTCTACTTCATCATCACTGTGTAATCCCTTACAGGGAGGTGGCCACCTGTTTCATAGTGAACTGAGTGTCAGTTCTCTTGGAAATGTTTGAACAGTCATTATTTCCATTTAACTCCCAGATTGCCAGCGAACATGATTCCTCTGCTAACTCATCATTCATGCTAGACTTCATAATTTATACACTCAGCCTGTTTACCCCATTAAATCTAGTCATTCATCGAATCGCACATCCACCGTCGATCTGGAGCTTCCAGATCCTACGGTCTCCATCCATATCGGGCAGGTAAGTTGCATGACATTTACTCGTCCAATGTGAGCATTTTTCTCTCTCTTCCACTAAATGCATGGCACCTAGTGTGTGGCATCGGGTAGGACTCAGTTGAAACTGCTTACCGCTCAAAGCTGCCTCCAGATCCTATGGTCTCCATCCATATTGGGTGGGTAAGTTGCATGATGTTTACCCATCCGATGTGAGTGGTTTTCTCTCTCTTCTATCGAATGTGTGGCATCGAAGCCCTTCAGATATCCTGCCAGTTTTTGTGTGGGACCTGCCTTTGACGGAATCGATGAATTCGTACGTTTTTTGACTTTCCGGGTCCGGGTCAGTTAGGGATTTTTCTTCTCTAAGGAGTTTTCCTGGTGATTTGCGATTAGCGACTTGTCACTAATTGCATATCAGAAACCTCCCCCGTTTCTCAAAAAGGCTTCCTGTTTTGTTGTTTCGTGGCATCGCGAGTTACCATGGGCCAATGATCGACGCGCTTGACCGAGGGTCCTTGTTGCTTGGCGCTGCTCACAAATTACAACTGTTTGAGGATATTTCTAATAAGATTGACCTTTGTAAGGCTTTGAAACTTTGGCATGAATTTTACATAGTTATGAAAGCTTAGAGAGTTCTTTAGGATCCAATTCAGATCATGAAGAAGGATCTATAATTCTTTGTTTACCTGCTATACTGTGATCTTTCATCTGAGTGAGTTTTTTTTAAACTAATTCCTTGAAGCTGCCTTGCATTTCATCACGTCTATAAACACTCTTATCATGCATTTTTTCACATCTGATATCTCTTCTGTAGATTCATCTAGTTACCATATACAAGTGAGTTGTTTTGCTACAAGTGTGTTTCCATCAAGTACAACACATACATCATAATGCCAACAATCTCTTCCTTTGGACTTGATGGCAGTGACCACACCAAGTCACTCTCCCCCTTTGACATCAAGGGAAAAGGGTCATGCTCCCCCTAAGTGCATGCTAAATTCTCTGATACACTGAAGTGTGCTGATTGAGCTCCCATGATAAAGTCCATGCTCCCCCTGAGCATAGGCAAAGTCTGCAAAAAGATGTTCTAAAAGAAGAACATGGATCTATACATACATTACAAATGACCTTCCTATCACCGATGACTCATACATACATCCATCTCCCAACCAAGTGGGGATATACCAAATTTGACTCATCCACCCAAGTAAGTGGGGATAAATCAATTGTTTATACATGTTAAGAAAAAGAAACATTACATCATCCATCCATGCATAGTGGGGTTACAAATTACATCATATGACTCATGGGTCTTTAGAAGATATACATGACATTTTTAACAAAGACCAAATACCTAAACAAGACCATGATAGTCATCAAAAACTATTATACACCATATATGATCTGCATCATAAGCATCTGTTAGCAACATTAGTAACTTGTATATGTCCATCATTAGTTCCCAAAATATCAATAACCATGTTCTTCCCATGAACTTGTTCCACCCATTCACTGTCAAGTCTGATCACTGCATATGTTAGTAAGAGATATCAAATCATCACCATCAGATATACATCAAGTGATCAACAACACTATAAGGACCAATATATCAGCAGATTGAAACCATTTTCAAATAGAGCAGATAATTGACAGAACCATAGTAGACCCCCTTTTTTTAGTCTGGCCCACTGCTTTTCTTCAAACCAACATATATGTGACTATGCCCACAGAAGCTAGCATATGTACAGGACTATGCTTCATAAAACTCATGTATAACCACCTTTCTATGAAAAATAGGATTTAATAGCAAGATGATGCAAAAGTTACTCCCGCTTTTGTCTGAGATATTCAAATGTCTCTTTGGGTAGTGGTTTAGTGAATATATCAACAACCTGTTCTTTGGAGGGAACATACTCCAATTTGACCTTTTGTTAAAGCACTTGTTCACGTAGGAAATGATATTTGATGGGTATGTGCTTGGTCTTGGAGTGGATGGCTAGGTTCTTTGAAATACTGATGGCACTTGTGTTATCACATAGAATGGAGATGGGTGGAGTACACATGATCTGAATGTCTTGCAAGGTTTTCATCATCCAAAGTAGCAACAACCGCATATTCTGCTTTAGCCGTAGATAATGCAGTTGAACTTTGTTTCTTGTTGAACCAGGACACCAACCTGGAACCCATATAGAATGCACCACCACTAGTGCTTTTTCTGTCATCAACACTTCTTGCCCAATTTGCATATGTATATGCATGAAGTGTAAGATATGTATCTCTAAGATACCATAAACCAAAATTCAGTGTTCCTTGAAGATATTTGAAGATCCTTTTGACTGCTTGAAGGTGTGATTCCTTTGGATTTTCTTGGAATCTTCCAACAATTCCTACTACATACATGGTGTCCAGTCAGGTACCTGTTAGATAAAGCAGACGACCAATCATGGATCTATAGGTTCGTTGATCTACTACTACTGATTCATCATTTGAGCTAAGACTGCATCTTGTTACCATTGGGGTACATAATGGTTTATAATCTTCCATGCCATAACTTTTTCAGGATCTGTTTGAGATATTTGGTTTGTGAGAGAAAAATACCATCTTTATTTTGTTGAACTTGTAGACCAAGAAAATAGGTAAGCTCACCAAGCAAGGACATTTCAAATTCTTGTTGCATTACTGAAGCAAAATTCTGACTCATGGATTCTTCATTGCTACCAAAAATGATATCATCAACATACACAATAATTATTAGCAATTTACCAGTGTCCATCTTTGTATATAGATTGCTATTTGCTGACCCCTTTGAAAAACCCTATTGGTGGAGATATTTGTCAAGACGGTAATACCATGCTCTTGGAGCCTGTTTTAGACCATAGAGAGCTTTTTTGAGTTTGCATACAAGTTTTGCATCATTTCCAAGAATGAATCCTTCTGGTTGTTCAATATAGACTTCTTCTTCTAAGTATCCATTAAGAAAGGCAGATTTTACATCCATTTGGTATACTTTGAATTTATAAAAACTAGAAAGAGCAAGAAACATTCTTATGGCTTCAAGTCTAGCAACAGGTGAAA
This sequence comes from Pinus taeda, assembly GCA_000404065.3. Lineage (NCBI taxonomy): Eukaryota > Viridiplantae > Streptophyta > Pinopsida > Pinales > Pinaceae > Pinus > Pinus taeda. Next base: position 278,279 of record APFE030595448.1, on the reverse strand, counting down.
AGTTTCTTCAAAATCTATTCCTTCTTGTTGAGCATATCCTTTACAAACAAGTCTGGCCGTTTTTCTAATAACTTCTCCATTTTCGTTCAGCTTGTTTTTGAATATCCATTTAGTTCCTATGATATTCTTATCATGAGGCCTAGGAACTAATTCCCAAGTATTATTATTTTCGATTTGCTCAAGTTCTTCATTCATGGCCTTGACCCAATATTCATCTCTGCATGCTTCATTTACATTTTGAGGTTCAGTGGAAAATAGTAATGCTAGATAGCTTGAAGCTTCGGCAATGGTTCTTCTAGTCTGCACACCTGCCTCTTTTTCCCCTAAAATTTGTGTTTCAGGATGATTTTTCTGAACATACCTGGACGGAGTCTTTCCTTCTATTGTTATCTCTTCTTCTAGTGCTTCATTGGTTTCTTCTTCAGAATCTATGTGATTTGATGTGGGAAAATGATCCTCATCTTCTTCATTGTCATAATCTTTAGTTTTTATCTATTTTGGTTTTTTGCATGCTTCATCAACCACAACATCAATACTTTCAATAATTTTCCCAAGTCTTTTATTGTAACATTTATATCCTTTACTTCGGGAAGAGTAGCCAAGAAGAATACCTTCATCTGCTATGGGTTCAAACATACCCAGTTTTTCATCAATCATTTTTATGTAACATTTTCTTCCAAAAACTTTGAAGTATTTTACAGTAGGAGTCTTACCATACCAAAGTTCATGTGGAGTTTCAGTGTTGTTTACTCGAACATTTGCTTGGCTGAGAATAGTGATGGCGGCGAATGCAGCTTCACCCCATAAGGTTGTAGGGGTTCCAGATTCATCTAGTATAGCATGAGCCATTTATTGAATAGTTTTATTCATCCTTTCTACCACTCCATTTTGTTGAGGAGTCCTTGTAGTGGAGAACTGCCTTTTTATTCCATGTTGTTCACAAAAGTCAAAGCATTCATCCGACGTAAATTCCCCTCCTCGATCAGATCTGAGGCATTTGATTTTTGCGATTTGATTCATTTTCAACCAAAGCTTTGAAGGCTTTGAACTTTTCAAATGCTTCATCTTTGTGCTTTAGAATGCCTATCCAACACATTCTAGAAAAATCATCAACGAATAATATAAAGTATTCTTCTCCACGAGGTGACTTTTTCCTTGATGGTCCACATAAATCAGTATGAACACGTTCAAGAGGCTTACTAGCTGAAACTTCCTTTTCAATGAAGTGATATCTAGTTTTATTACCAAATTGACATGATTTGCATATAGTATATTCAGGAATGTTGATATCTGGAAGATCACGAACAACCTGGAATCTGCATGCTTTTGTTATTTGAAAAAATCTTAGATGTCCCAATCTTCTATGCCATAGCCAGTTTTCATCATTTTTTCTTAGATAGCACTATTTTTGTCCTCCCTTGAGTGTTGAAAATGAAACAAGATGATGGAGCTTAGTGAAAAGAAGTCGACTTCACTAAGTGGGCCCGCAGGCTATTTTTGGCGCAAAGTCTATTTTTAGACATATCGTTCATGGTCTATGAGTTGCAGGATGTTATTTATGGATGATTGGTCATGTTGGTAAAAATAGATGGACCTCTATTTTTAGACATATGGGCGTATTCTATTTTTTAGACTGCCAGTAAAAAAAAAATAGAACAGTCGAATATTAGTAGCTCTTAATAATATTTGGACTATAAACATTATATTATCCTCTTGTAGCACTTCAGTTTGAGCTACGGATGTGGCACATGCAACTACCAGAAAAAAATATGCTTTTCCTATGGGTTAGTTGATCTATTTCATGATGGACTTCAGTTAGAACTCAAGTGATTGAGTTTGGTGGAGTTGATTGAGGAGTTGATGGAGTTGTGTTCAGTTTGACTTAGTTGAAGTAGTTGTATTTAGTCTAACTGACAAATACACTAGTGATGAGTGGTGTGAATTAATTATTAATTAATTCACTAATTATTAACTCATAAATCAACCAAATAATGCATTAGTTAACTCAGTGCATGGACAGTTCAGTGGAGACAAGTGTTAGAGGTGGGTGAAAGGGTGATACTACTATCATTTGTGACTATAGTTGTGCATGATATTTGCACAATCATTGATTGAGATTGCCAATGAGGATTGCGTAGTACAAGCCAAGGGGATTGAAACTTGGATCTCATCTATTCACAACTTGGATTGCGCAGTAGAGGTAGGCAAACAGTGGAGGAGATTTGAACCCGTGACTTGTTCAAATCTGAGCTAGTTTTTGTGTAGCATGTGGAGATAGTATTGAGTACTTGTGAGGAGTATTGTCCTATATATTGTTACATGTTCTCTATCATTATAATATACAGATAGTTGGGGGTTTTCAGCTATATGCTTTCCCCATTACATACTGTGTTGATATGTGTGATTGATGTCTCAATGTGCGCATACAATTGTTTTTTTTAATTCCACAAATTGATGATCAATGGTAGAGGAGGTTATGTATTATGCATGCATTCCACAAATAGTGTATAATCAGGATAATCTTTGTGAATAAGTGTTATATTATTCAAATTTCTACATTGAGTATGTATAAATTGTTTGGATTTCTTGTCCCTTTGATCATGGTTTCTCCTATATCAAGCTCACGAACAACACATCCATTTGTTCGAAACACTACTTCATCTTCTTGATCACACATTTGAATCACCCTCAATAGGTTATGCTTTAAGCTATCAACATACATAACATTCCCAGCTTTAACTTTTTCTTTCAAGAAAATAGAGCCTTTACCTTTTATGACAGCAGGAGTGTCATTTCCAAATGAGACACTCTTTTCCTTTTCTAAGGCATTATACGAGTGTTGTTTTTCTTTGTCACTTGTCATGTGTTTTGAGCATCCACTGTCGATGTACCACTAGTTTTCTTGTCCTTCTACATACAAGTTATACCACATCTTTCTATTTGCGGTTCTTTCTTTCTCCATATTTTGGGATTTAATGGAGTTTGATCCTTTTGAGCTATTTGCCAAAATTTACTCCTGCATTCAGATTCTTCATGGCCAAAGTTGTTACATATTGAGCATTCTATTTCATTTTATAGAAGAGAAAAGTTATTATAGGAACTTTTCTTGATCCTTGTCACATTCCTTTGATTTCATGCTTCTCTAGTCATGATAGTTTTGTAAGAAACTCATTGAGCAGCTTTGTGTCCAAAATTATGACATGAGAAACATTGACCATTAACTTGTTGATTGTAGTTTCTATTGATATTTATCTTTGAAGCAAACTGAGTATGATTTACCTGAGGTTGATTGTGGCTTCTATTCATCCTTGAAGTAAATTGAGCCTGATTCACCTAGTGATCTACTTTATGCCTTTGCTGACGATTGTCAAACTGTTCATTTCTCTTTGCTGCATCAAGATAGCTTTTAGTAGAGGTTGATAGCTTCTGTGATTGAGATGTTTCTTCAGTATATCCAAGACCTGTCTTTATTAGAGGAGAGCGTTGCACTTTGATAATTTCATTTAAGGTTTTTGATCCTTTAGCAAATCTAATATTGAGAGCTTTTGTTTTCTCAAGATCCTTTCTTAGACCCACAATTTCACATTCCAACTTTTCATTGTGTTTTTCTCTTTTAGCAAGTTGGTATGTCAAGGTATCTATAATCATATTCTTTTCTTATAAATAGATTTTGAGTTTAGAGATTTCTTCATAAATATCATCTTCATCTAAAGCATCCAAAAACTCATCATCTTCATAAGCCATCAGAAGTCTATAGTCATTACTATTTTCATCTTCATCACTATTTGATAAACCATCGCTATCTTCATGAGTATAGTAGCTCTTTTTACTTATACTTTGTTTTCTATTACATTTTGTAGATTCCTTCCCTTTATCATATTTATCTTTATGAGGACATTTGGTAGCATAATGACTGACTCTAAGCTTCTTGAAAAAGTTTTCCTCCTCTTCTTCTTCTGAAATATGTCTTGATTCATTGAGTTCTTCTTTTCCTTTTGCTGAAGCTTTAAATGCAACTTATATCATATCTGATGGACCTCCTTTTATCATCTCAAAGGTAGTTAAGATTTCGTGAAGCTGTGTCATAGTAATAGTCTGTAGATCATGCTTTTCTTCTATGGAAGATACTTTTGATTCAAATTTAGCAGATAAGGATCTTAAAACTTTTTCAACTAAGGTAACTTCCAGATTCTTCATGCAATTAACAATATCATCTATATGTAAGAAGTAACTAGCTATACTTTCATCATTGTGCATATTGAGAGTTTCATATTGAATTCTGAGAGTTTTCAATTTAACATGTTTTACTTGAGAGTCTCCTTCGTAGCTTAGAACGATTTTGTCCCATATTTCTTTGGCTGATTTGAGCTGCATAACTTTGACAAACTCTAATTGTGAAAGACTTCCCAATAATGTATTGATAGCCTTGGCATTGGTTTCATATTGCTCTTCACCTGTTGTATCTATAGGAATTGCTAATGCAAATGTATATCCTCCTTCCACGATTTCCCAGACATATGTTCCAAGAGATTGAAGATAGGCTATGGTTCTTACCTTCCAATAAATAAAGTTGCTCCCATCAAAGATTGTTGGTATGATGGATCCCCCACTTTCTTGATTACTCATGATGATGGATCTTCCTTCAAGTGATCAATCATCTTCTGAAGGACCTACTCTGATACCAATTGTTGGAAATAATACTGAGAGGGGGGGTGAATCAATATTATGAGATCAATAATTTAATTTTCAAAACTGATTTGTATAAGCTACTTTAGCTTAGTGAACTAGTGTGTATACACAACTGTACTTAATGCAACCAACGTATATACAAAGATATTTTGATTTACCCAAATTATTATGCATTGAACTTTAACTAGTATATCAGGAATTCATTAGACAGTGCAATAAAAATAGAATAAAACATCACACATAAGTAACACACATGAATACCAAGATATAAGGTGGAAACCCAATGTGGGTGAAAACCACCTGCTGCAATCATCTCTGTCTTCTTTTAATAATAAGAGAATTATGTTTACAGTTTTTGTACTGGTGCAGTCTTATACTAGTACACATGATTCTACCTGTAGAAGGCTACAACCTTCTCTCGTTCTCCAGCTTCTACTGGAAGGGAGCTACAACCCCCTAGGTCTTGTACTAGCTTATATGTTTACTAGTATGTAGGTGCCAGTCTACAGAGGGCTACAACCTTCTCTTTTCTTCCAGGGACCAAGTTTCATGAATTTTTAGATTGGATCCATCAACAACATAAATCTTCAAATATATCTGCATCAACCAATCTCCTTTTGAACCAACCACAACCGAGTCAATCAATCACTCCTGCAATCTGATCATTTAGAATGATGTCACCAGAATACAGTAACGAGAACCCAAGCCAGAACCTAGAACAGTGCAACAACAAACAGAAGCAACTAAAACATATTTTATAAGTTATATGCTACTTGCATGTGTCAAACATGCATGCATACGCGCTTTCCTCAAGGTGAACTAGTGTACAGATCTGTAAATCAAATTTATGATGTAAACACTACTTTGATATGCAGAACCAGCGTGTATACGCTTGTTATAGCTCCAAATCTCACTATTATGGTTTGTGATGCTGCACTCATGGCCTAGGGAAACCCTTCCTTTCAGACCTGGTCCAAAATCTAAAAAACAGTGTTTTATTCCCTGCACGCGACATTGCCTTGAGTTAAACGTGTGTATACGCGGGTTCATATATACCCAACCCGCGTATATGTATTAAAACACTTAAAAAAATATAAAACTCCTTATTTTCGGGCGGAGATCGTGGGTTTTACCTGCTGATCACCTGTTAGTGTCCGTGGCCTCAACTATTACCAACTAATTCCTAACTAAAAAACTACTTTGGAATTGGTATAAAAGGACACCAAAGGGAAGGCCTAAAGGAGGAGAGAAGAGAGAGAAAGGTTATTATACTGAAATTTCCCCCTGATCAGGTCTGAAGACCCTTGTGCCTTCTGCACTTCCCCCATTTGTACAGGAAACCCTTGTTTCCTTGTGATTTGATGTTCATCCCTTAGTTATGGCATCTTGGAGTGAGTATTGGAAGGAGATATGCTAGAGGCTTGAGGCGGGACGGATCCAGAAGAACGCTGAGCTTTGAGCAGAGGTTGCTCAGGTGATATTACTCTTTTTGTACTTTCTATTTGTCTATAATAAAGAAACACGTCTTGGTTCCCGATATGCTTCTTCTTTATGTTAATGATGTTCATGTTTGAATTTCATGTATGAATGGATGCCTAAAATTTCATAACTAACTCCTTTCTTGTATAACATAAAGATGATTTTTGTATAAATCTTTGTCCATATACTGTTGCATTCTTTGGAATTGTTGGTTTTGCAGGGCAAAGGAGCGAAAGGGACGTGAAGAAGGGTTTGGACCCTTGAGGAACTACCCGAACGTAGGACCTGAGGTACGTCCTTCTTACCTTATATTTAGCTTTTGCTAGCATAATGGCTGTGTGTGTGCATGTTTCTCTGTTTAGACAACTTTTAGTCTGCTAGGGTTCCACCCAAAAGCCCTAGGGGATAAAATCCCTCAACACTCCTATGGAAACCCACAATACAATACTATACCTAAAGGTACTTACTATACCACGCAACCTATGTATAATATTGGAAACAACATGATGTGAGGACCGCAAGGCTCCCCAAGTCATATGTCATCGCCTTGGTCTGATTCGGGGACATCAAACACCTTGCCTTTCTTGGCAATGCTTGATATCCCTGACTTGTACAAACTCAAAAATGACACCATCTATCACAACTTACTTTGGCCGCCAATCCCACATAAAACACTGACAGACATCCCAAAGTTTGAAGGGAAATAAGGGGAGGATCCAGGTACACACATCACCACCTATCATTTATGGTGTGTTTCTAAATCCATGGTTGATGATAGTATCCAGCTACGGCTCTTTCCTCACACCCTTACTGGCAATGCAGCCAAGTGGTACATCGAGTTATCACGTGTGTTAGTCAATACCTTTGGCACTTTAGTGATGGAATCCTTAAAACACTTCTAGCTACCCATCCGCTGTGAAGCTGGGACAAAAGTCCTCACTTCATTACGTCAAGACACCACTACCCACATCTCTGATCATATACATGAATGGAGATGTAGGCGGAGGCTAGTCAAAGCTCCCCTCCCAGGCTATCTATTAGTGGATTGGTTCTGCAAGTCTCTGCTCCCCCAAATCGCTAATGAAGTCACCTTAGGTGGTGCAGTCACAAAAGACAAATCCATTTGTCGTGCCCAACACTTAGATTTGATATATTCACAGTCTGGAACTTTATACAATGCCATTCCCAATGGCCCTTGCAACTCTAATGCTCCCACTACTTAACAACCCAGAGCGCACGTTGATGGGATTATTGGAAAAACCTCTAGGGCTGGTATAAAACAACTCAGCAGTCACATTGCCTAGTTGTCAGTTGACCCCTCTACCAAATTGACTGCTCTTCCTACCACCATGATAAACTCTGTGTAGTCTACACAAAATCTCGGTGGTAAGAAAAAGAAGAATAAGGAAAGGACCACTCCTTCTAAAGAGTAGTCAACAAATCAGTACAACCCAAAGCAGAAGGATGTTGCACCTTCGGATGATGGAAAGGAAAAACTTGCCCGGTTCCCTTGCAAAATCTGTATGGAAGACCACATGAAATATCATTGTCTGCGTCTTCAGGAATGCATGGATTTCATCACTAAAAAGGACATCGAAGGGACCCCTGTGGTCCTAAATAATCCTTTCCTTGCTCAGCAGTAGCAACACCTTGTTGCAAAACCAACCCCAATCCCTGCAAGGGGTAACGACAGTTCGCATCATCCTTCAGTTGGTGAAGGACCGTCTACCGTTTACACCTTTGAAATGGTATATCTACAAACTAGAGCCAAATCTTATGGAGCTCCAGTCGCTAATGCTGAGGAAGCCTCCTCCAGTCAAAACCCACCGTCACCTAGTGATCGTCATATCGAAAAACCAATTGCTGATCTTGTGATTCGACCCCCAAAAGGGGCACTTAGTAGCACAATGCATAATACATCTACATGTGCTGCCTAGAAATACAGTATTGTAGAATATTTGGCACAAGAACTATAATCTATGTTAGCACTTGAAGTATTACAAACCTGTCCAACACAAATGAAAGCTCTGCTTTTGGCAACTAGTGGTATCGACCCTCAGGATTCCATGCTTGCAATTTCCGACATGGACAAATGTAAACCTCTGCTTTCACTTCAGCTTGCATTTCAAGTGCAAATATTTTCCAAAGGTGAGGAATACATAGAATTTTCATTAACGAAGGTGCTTCAACCCACATCATGTTGGATTCATGTTGGCTCACTTTGGGTTCTCCAACCCTATCCCCACCATCGAATTCCGTTAAAGCTTTTGACGACCACACTTTCATCCCAAAAGGTTACCTAGCTAGCTACCCCATCACCTTGAATAGGAAAATGGTAATGGTGGACATCGAAGTCGTAGATAGAAAACTCCACTATAATCTATTGTTGGGTCATAGTTGGGCATACGCCATGACTGCCATTGTGTCTATTGTCTTTCACATCGTCCTATTTCCATTGGATGGAAAGACAGTCATAGTGGACTAGCTCTCCTTTTGCACCCCTTATTATTCCCCATTATCGAGTGGCTTTGTACCCTAAGTTGTTGGTGTACCTAACTCTTATGTCAGTATAGGTATTGGTCTATTGAAGGGCTCTTCCTTGATGGGTTGTTTCCCTCTTCCACCACCTGTGGTTCCATAGACAGTCAATATGGTTTCATCCATTCCTTATGAACCGATCAATCCTTGGATTCTCCTGGCCCCATCGAACATTAACACTTATGGAGAACAAATGTCATTGTCACCAGCAGAATCGGCCTACCAGACCATTCAATCTGCAATTGAATCTCCGATCACTTTGGTCACGACCAATAGTAACACCTCCCCTCCCATAAAAACTCCTTCTTCCGATCTCCTCAATCAAGTCCTACCTTCAAACGAAGCTATTAGAGAGATCATGTGTTTAGAAGAGTGACCTTGGGAGGACTCTCACGATCATGTTTTGATATTTGATTTGACATGACACCTCTTCAAATCCTGTCATTTGACGCACCCGAAATTGTTTCCTCACCTTATACAACTATCCAAACTTTGGACTCAGAGGGAAACATGGGAAATATTTCGAAGACATTTCTCATCGATATTTCTGTCATGACAGGCATCGTAGAAAGCATCTAGGTTAGATCATATTGCACTCCTGAGGAAATTGCAAGCTTCACCTACCTTTTTAAGGAATTCCGCTATGTATTTGCTTAGACTTACGAGGAAATGCCTGACATATATAACTCTATTTTCCAACATGAGATCAAGATATATGAAAATGCTAAACCTATCCGCCAAAGGCTTTGACTAGTCCACCCCTGCAAAACGACAGCCATCAAGGCTGAGGTGGAAAATTTGTTGCGTGCTAGTTTCATCTACCCCATTCCTTTAACAGAATGGATTTCTAATCTAGTTGTTGTCAATAATAAACAAGGAACCATCCACGTATGTGTTTACTATCAGGACTTGAATACCACGTGTCTGAAGAATAATTATTTGACATTGTTCATTGACAAAATCATCAACAACTGCATCGGTTGTGAATCATTCTCATTCATGGATGATTTCTCAGGTGACAACCAAATTGTCATAAAACCAATAGACCAGCACAAAGCTACCTTCATTTTTCCATGGGGAATCTTTGCCTATCGAAAAATCCCATTCGGTTTAAAGAATGTTGGAGCAACATTTCAAAGGGCCATGGACTACGCATTTCATGATATCAGACATATAGTTCAAGCTTACTTGGATAACCTTCCAACCCATTCCAAGAGGCGAGCACATCACCTAGATCATTTAAGAGCTATCTTTCTTAGGTTTTGATTATATAAGATACATCTGAATCCACATAAATGTGTTTTCTTTGTCGAGTCTAGATGCTTACTTGGATTCATTGTCTCCAAGAAAGGGATTAGTGTTGATCTTGATAAGGTAAATGGAATTACTAAATTTCCCAAACCATAATCCATTCTATAGCTCCAACATTTGAAGGGGAAAGAAAACTTCTTACAATAGTTCATCATAAACTATTCTAAGTTGACGAAAGGCTTCATGTGCCTACTTAAGAAGGGAGTGTTGTACCTATGGGATGATCAAGCTCAATGATCATTTGATGCATTGAAAAGGGTGCTTATATCAACCTGACTCCTTAGTGCTCCCAACTATGGGCACGACTTTCTTCTATTCCTGGCAGCCTCACCATCCTTCGTAGGTATTATCTTGGTTCAAACTCACGATGACTGGAATGAGCATGTGATATACTATATGTCGAAAGGCCTGGCTGGGTCCAAACTCAAATATTCACATGTGGAAAATTTGTTCTTCTCAGTTGTCTTTTCTGTCAACCACTTTCGACATTACATATTGTTGCGATAGACTATTGTCTATTGGGCTGTGTTATATTCTTTCCACGACTAGCCCACATAGTTAACTAGTGGGTTAGAAGGGGGGAGAAGCCCCCTCTCGTTGTGTTGATTACAAAGTAGGGGGAGTCACAGGGGGTTTGACGGGCGCAGGTAACCCCACTCTATTGGGTCCAGGGAAGCAACCTAGAAAATTTTGGTTTTGGACCCTATGTTAGGTTGGGTAGGCCTACCTATGGTTTTGTGCATGATTTTCACACATGGTTTTGGAGGCGATGGTTTTTAGTCCATGGTTTTTGGTCCATGGTATTGGATGCTTCAGCATGTATAAATATGTATTGTAACATTGGAAGGAACATAATGAAAAATCAAGCGGGTAGTCCCGGTTTTGGGATCCAGGGGAAAATCTATGTGTATATGTGTTTTATGTGTTATGCTCTCGCATTGTTTATTTTTTGTGTTTTAGAATTTGTATCCAGGTAATTTTTGGCTTCAAGGGGAAGCCTTTGTTGTTGAGGGGTTTCACTTGGGCCTGTGGTAGACACTATTCAGTAGGAGATCTGCGAGATCGATTCTAGTGGTGAAAGAAGATGGCAAGAAGTGGAAAGATAGAGATCGAGAAATTTAATGGTCAGAGTTTTGAGTTGTGGAAACTCAAGATGGATGATCTGTTAGTGGATAAAGATCAGTGGGTCGCGGTAGATCCAAGTACTAAACCAATGGGAGTGTCTGAAGAAGAATGGAAGAAGTTGGATCAGAAGGCTAAGAGCACAATATGAATGTGTGTCTCAGATTCAATATTGCTAAATGTATTAGGCGAATCTATGGTGAAGGCTTTGTGGGACAAGTTAGGGACTTTGTACCAATCTAAGTCTCTGGTGAATAAACTGTTCCTACAGAAAAATATGTATAACCTGAGGATGAAAGATGGAGACTCGTTGACAAAGTATATAAACACATTTAATACTGTGGTAAGTTAGTTATTATCTGTTGATATTAAAATTTTAGATGAAGATAAGTGCATCAATTTGTTGTGTTCTCTACCAGATTTGTGGGATAGTCTGGTTATTGTAATAGGTAGCAATGCAATTAATTTGCAGTTTGATAAAATAGTCTCATCCATGCTGACGAAGGAGATGAGAAAAAAAAATATGGAGAGCTAGAATGGTGATGCCTTGTCTGTACAAGGATGGTCCCAGAATAGAAACAAAAATAAGTCAACAAGTGGGAGATCTAAATCTAAGGGGAGATCTAAATCTCTAGGAAAACCTGGAAAGGTGGTGTGCTGGAAATGAGGAAATGAAGGGTACTACAGAAGGGATTGTAAAACTAAAGCTCCTAACAAAGGAAAGGGATCTGATGATGCTCCCTTTGCAGAGGCGAAAACCACCTCAGATGAAGGTGGGTATGTGTACTTGGCTTCTTCAAGTACACATGTCGGTCATGAGGCATGGTTGATTGACTCAGGTGCATCCTTTCACTTCACTCCCCATAGAGAGTGGTTCTGTAAGTATGAGAAATATGATGGTGTTGATGTCTTCTTGAGGGATGACAAGAAGGCTAGAATCATTGGTTGTGGAAAAGTAAAGTTGAAGTTTTACGGTGGAAGGGTTAGAACACTTCCAGGTGTTCTCCATATTCCTGCATTAGCCAGAAATCTGATTTCTGTAAGCAAGCTGGATGATGCAAGTGTAAAAACAATGTTTGAGAAGGATACCTGCAAGATGGTTTGGGGGGCACTGGTATTGATGCGGGGAGTTTGAATTAGAACTCTCTACAAGCTACAATGTAGCACTGTTGTTGATGGGTGCAACGGTTCCGTGGTTCCTAAAAGTGGAGTAGAAAACCTAGTGGTCTCTGGAGAGAAGACGACGATGTGGCATCAAAGGCTTGGACATATTGGAGAGAAGGGCCTTTGAATACTTCATGGTAAACGTATGGTAGAAGGTATGAGTAATAGCTCTCTGGATTTTGATTTCTATGAAAGTTGTGTATATGGGAAGCAGAATCAGGTGAGTTTCCCCTCTAGTGGTAAGATGGTGAAACATATATTAGAACTTGTGCATAGTGACATGTTTAGACCTATGAAGGTTCCATCACTGGGCAAGTCTATGTACTATGTATCATTTATAGATGACTTCTCAAGGAATACATGGATATATTTCCTTAAGAAGAAACCTAAAGTCTTTGAAAAGTTTAAAGAATTTAAGGTTCTGGTGGAAAACTAGATAGAGAAGAAGATAAAGGTGCTGAGGACAGATAATGGTGGAGTGTTTTGCAGTAAGGAATTTGAAGAATTCTGTAAGAAATGTGGTATAACACATTAAAATACTACTCCATATACACCTCAGCAAAATGGAGTTGCAGAAAGAATGAATAATACATTGATGGAAAGGGCAAGAAGCATGCTCAGTGGTGTCGAGTTAGGATAAGAATTCTGGGCAGAGGCAGTGGAGACAGCATGTTACCTGGTCAACAGATCACCTTCATCGGCATTGGAGGATCAAACTCCACAAGAGGTATGCACTGGAAAGAAACCTTTTCTTTCACATCTGAGGGTATTTATATGTGATGCATATGTAGATGTTCCAAAGGAGAAACGAAGCAAGTTGGATAGTAAATCTGAAAAGTGCATCTTTATTGGGTATAATGATGGTTTAAAGGGTTATAAGCTTTGGAACCCAGTAACAAGGAAGGTTGTGTATAGCTGAGATGTGCTGTTCAGAGAGGTGAAAGATGTTATTAAACATGAAGTCCATCCAAAGGAACCTGAGAAGATAGAGTTTGAACTAAAGGAGGAAAAATCGACTCTATAGTAGAGGAGGAATTAGAAGATGAAGAGCCACAAACTCTGGGTGTGAGAAGATTAGTTCGAGAAAGAAGGCATCCAGAAAGGTATAGTCCATCTACTTTTTGTTCAGATTTTGTTTTATCTATTACTGATGATGATCCCAAAGCTGTGAAGGAAGCAATAGATTCAGAGGATGGAAAGCTCCGGAAAGAGGCCATGGTTGATGAAATGGCATCTTTGCACAAAAATGAGGCTTGGGATCTGGTGGAGTTGCTGGATGGAAGGAAACCCATTGGCATTAAATGGGTGTTCAAGAAGAAGAAAAATGCAAAAGGAAAGGTGGAGAAATACAAAACTCGGTTGGTCGCAAAAGGTTATTCCCAGGTGCTAGGAATAGATTTTGGTGATATTTTTTCTCCTTTTGCCAAGGTAACTTCTATTAGATTACTTTTATCTGTTACTACTTATTTTGATTTTGAGGTAGAACAGATGGATGTGAAGACAACATTTCTTCACGGGGATCTGGAAGAGGAGATCTACATGAAGCAACCTGAAGGCTTTGCAGTGAAGGGTAAGAAATAACTAGTATGCAAGTTAAGGAAGTCTCTGTATGGGTTAAAACAGTCACCAAGGATGTGGTATTAGAAATTTGATACATTTATATGGGGACTTGGCTTCACTAGAAGTAAAGAAAATCACTGTGTGTATTTTAAATTAATTGGTGACAGTGTTATTTATCTAGTCTTGTATGTGGATGATATGTTGCTGGTTGGAAATGACAAAGAAATTATCCACGATTTGAAGACCCATTTTTCCTCCAAATTCGACATGAAAGATCTTCGTGCTGCAAACTATATTTTGGTCATGGAAATTAAAAGAGATTAGACAAAGAGGAAGCTCTGGTTAAACCAGAGGAAGTATGTCAAGACAATATTGTAGAGGTTTGGTATGTAGGATAGTAAACTGGTGAAGGTTCCTACTCCTGTAGGTGTAAAGTTATCTGCTAAACAGTGTCCCAAGACATAAGAAGAGGAAGAGGACATGTCTAGTGTTCCATATGCAAGTGTAGTCAGTAGCCTGATGTATGCGATGGTCTATACTAGACCAAACATTGAACATGCAATGGGAGTATTGAGCAGCTTTATGTCAAAACTAGAGAAGGAACACTGGACAGTAGTGAAGTAGGTTTTCATGTATTTTCTTGGAATTAGTGATTATGGTTTGTGCTACCAAGGAAGACCAGGATTGGAAAGAGTGTTGGATATTCCTAGCTTTGTTGATGCAGATTGGGCTGGAGACCTGGATCAGAGAAGATCTACAAGTGGGTATGTGTTTAACCTATTTGGAGGTGCAGTCAGTTGGATGAGTAAGAAAAAATCTGTAGTGGCACTATCAACTATAGAGGTAGAATACATGGAAGCCACTCATGCAAGCAAGGAAGCAGTTTGGTTACAGATATTGTGTTCAAATATGGGGTTAGTACAGGGAGCTATAGGGATAGACTGTGACAACCAAAGTGCACTTTTCTTGGCAAAGAACCCTACATATCATTGAAGGACAAAGCACATTGATGTTCAGTATCACTTTATGAGGGATATAATAGAAGACAAAAAGGCGTTGCTGGTAAAGGTGAACACTTTGAAGAATATTGCAGATGCACTGACAAAATCTATGAGCTCTGAGAAGTTCTCTTGGTGTAGAGAAACAATGGGTGTTGCAAGGATGGATAACTAACTAAGCTCTCTTGTGGCCCCGTGTGGAAAGAAAAAAACAAGTGGGAGAATGTTGGGTTGTGTTATATTCTTTCCATGACTAGCCCACGTAGTTAACTGGGGGTTAGAGGGGGGGCGAAGCCCCGCCTTCATTGCGCCGATTGCGTAGTGGGGGGAGTCACAGGGGGTTTGAGGTGTCTAGGTAACCCCACTCTATGGGGTTTGGGGTAGTGCCACAGAAAATTTTAGTTTGGGACCCTATGTTAGGTTGGGCGGACCTACCTATGGTTTTGTGCATGGTTTTCGCACATGGTTTTGGATGCCATGGTTTTCAGTCCATGGTTTTGGACGCCATGGTTTTCATTCCATGGTATTGTATGATTTGGCATGTATAAATATGTATTGTAACATTGAAAGTAACATAATGAAAAATCAAGCTGGTAGTCCCAGTTTTGGGATCTAGGGGAAAATATTTGTGTATCTGTGTTTTATGTGTTATGCTCTCGCATTGTTTATTTTCTGTGTTTGAGAATTCATATGCAGGTAATTTCTATACGAGGTGAAAACCTACACTGTCATCGCCTTGGAAAATCCCATGAGACACATTTTGTCTCGTCAAGTCATTGTAGGGAAATATTCCAAATGGATAGTGATCCTCCAACAATTTGTTTTGGTTTTCACTACTACCAAGGCAAAAAATTCCTTAGTCTTTGTCCAGCTTTTATCAGATCTTCCCATTTTTGATCCTAAGGAGATAGTCCATGATCCTCTTCCAAATGAAGCTATCTATATTATTGACTCTACTAACCCTTGGTATGATGATATTCTTGTCTACCTCCAAGCACAACTTTTCCACCCTGAACTATTGTCAGGTGACTGTCATCACATTCGCCGCCAAGCGCGACACTATTTAGTGTTTAACAATACGTTATATCGTCGTGGTGCTGACATAGTTCTTTGACGTTGCCTCACTCATGAGGAGGTAGAACACATTTTAAATGACTTCCATGCTGCGCATTTCTACTACTCAAAAAATTTTACGCGCAGGCTACTACTGGCCAACCTTGTTCAAAGATTGTATCAAGGTTATTTGATAGTGCCACCCTTGTCAAGTGTTTATGAAGAAAATTTGCGCTCCTCCAGCCCTAGTACACCTGTTTATATTTTTTTGCCCCTTTGCCAAATGGGGGATAGACTTCGTAACTTGCAACCCCACTTCCTTTGCTAGACATAACTATATTATCGTAGCTATGGAATATTTCACGAAATTGGCCAAAGCCCCTCCCACCTTCTGGAATTATGGAGAAAATATAGCTCTATTCCTATTTAATTAGGTCATCTGTCACTTCGGTGTGCCTCGCACAATCGTTACATATCATGGGTTTCATTTTCAGAATCACATGATGTCTAACTTAATATCATTGCTTGGTTTTCACGAGGATCAGTCATCCTCCTACTACCCGCAAGATAATGGTCAAGTAGAGGCCATCAATGGCCTCTTAAATACCATGATCCATAGGTTAGTAGGGAATCATAAAACCCATTGGCATCGAATTTTATATCCTGCTCTATGGGTATATCGAAGTTTAGTTAAAACTACCATAGGCTTCACACCTTTTCAACTAGCTTATGGCCTGGAAGTTGGTTTACCAATCGAGTGTTAGATTCCTTCCTTACAAATCGTTGTTGAATTGTTGCTTGACACCACTGCCGAAGAAGAGCACCTGCTATACCTAAATCAACTGGATGAAACCCGTAGAGATGCTGAATTGGCACTAGAAGCCCACAAGCACCAGGTCAAAGCCTAGTATGACAAAAATATCAAGCCTTGTTCTTACCAAAAGGGAGATCATGTTTTACTCTACGATAAAAAAACATGACTTCTTGGGGATAGTAACACTTCAACCCTTATGGCTCGGTCCATATGTCATCAAGAAATCCCTCTCAAATGGGGAATATGAACTTCAAGACTGGGAAGGAGTCCTGCTTGTTGAGCTGTGAAATGGGCTCTATCTGAAAAAGTATTATGCCTAGTACTGCACTAGGCATGTGCTTTGTAATTTCATGTATTTATAAGTTTTTCTTCTTTTTGATGGGACTAATTTTTTTGGTATTTCTTGAAGTATTTTTCTCATACATATTTCTCATTATGAAGATGTCTTCATTACCCTTAGCATATGTAGTATACGCAGATGGTGCCAGCTGTCACACACGGCAGATTGGATCAACTTCTTGGGTCATTTACACACCTGAGTTGGAACTGTTTTGTTCTGAGGGAGTCTTTCTTGGTACTATCACCAACAATATTGCTGAGTACATGTCCGTAAGTTCACTTCTCACTGAAGCATCATTAAGGGACATCTCCAATTTAGTGGTCAGGTTAGACTCTTAGCTTGTTATTATGCAATTGACAAACCATTATCACATTTGTAATCCAATCTTGTTACGTCATTATTTAAGGGTACGACTCTTGGAATATCAATTTGAGGTTATCACATATGAAACATTCCTAGAGAATTTAATACAATTACTTATTCATTGGAAAATTGTGTTAGATTGGCATCTGTCTCATTCATTATAGATACATGTATGAAAGTAAATATTTACAAAGTTAAAAAATTTCAGAAAACACTAAAAAACATTTACATCATAAAATACCAAAATATTTCTAGATATAGACATATCGAATCCAGTCTTTTACATCAGAAAATTTCCAAAAACTTGTGTGTTTTAAGTACAAAATGGCTACTAAGCCTAACTATAAATACTTGCTAGATATACCACACACCTGCTAATAGAGCCTACTACTCATGAAAAGATAACACTTCTCTAGCTATCCTCCATAGAGGAACCAAAAACAGCTCAGGTACACCAATTGTGTGTCGCTGCATATGAGCGGGGATCTCCCTTATCGAGGGGGGCACACCTATGCTCAAGCCCTCCAGGTTCCTTAGAACCTCGAGAAGACCCTCAGCATCACCCCTGCCTTTGGGTAGTTGGTGTCTCAATTAGCGAGGCTCATCTGCATGTCGTATTGTTGCCACATCCGTGTCAAGCAAAAAGCTTCATGTCAATACTTGTTCACCCATAAAATCAACAAAAACATAACATAAACATTCAAAAGCTTAAAAATACTTTAAGTTCTCTCAAAATCATTCTTACCTTGAGGCCCTCAGTTTGTACTAGGTGGGAAAATCAAGTTAGGGTCATCTGTGAAGTCCATGCCCTCATAGGCATAGTTGTTGATCATCACAATTTAGCCACTGAGCCATTTGAAGAAATCTTCTTCGAACAAATGTCCAATGGGTCCTCATCCTCTGCGAGGATCAAGAGATGCCCATCACCTCTGTCCAGGCTCACTCGGATCGAGGGGATCTAAGCTCATCCACGAGTGCATAACTGACACCCTCTTAAGTATGAAGGAGACAATGAAAGTATCATACCCAAAACTCTGTTGGGTCTGGGTCTTACATGCAGTCAACTCTACCTTCAACTGACAAAGCATTGCCTCACATCAATTGAATATCTGTGGTTGGACATAGTCAACTGCAAGCAATAGTTGGGCCTTTGTCACACCATGGGGACTTTTCGACCCTACCAAGCGCACATTCATCCATAAAATGGCCCTCATAGATCTGGATCTAACCCTATCTATAGGGACTCTGTTGCTGATGAGTCTGCTCTCACAGATGCAGTAAGCTCAAACCAGCTCTAGGGAAGATTGGGGATTAGGCCTACCACTGGTCAGGTTTTTGTATGCTCTTCTACATGATAAACCTGTCAAGAAATATACATCATCTCGGTCAATGGCCAACTCATGATCCCCAATCCTGAACACCTGTTCATGTTCATCCCAGCGTTGAATAATCCAACTCAAAAGGTCCTCTTCACCTTTCATCAAGTCCAAATGTGCATGCTTCATCAACCCACAGTGGCGCAATGCAAGTATCCAAGAAGGATCATTTCACATTAGCAATTCTTGTCGGTCATGGGCTCATTCTCTCCATAGACTAGTCATAATGGCTCAGACCTGCACAAGTCAACCCAAAAATTAGTGCAAATGGGGAAAAAAATCTCATTAAATCACTACCTAAGGTTTTTGGGTGTGCCCTCATGTACTAACTACCCCCCTAGTGACAAATAGGGTGGATTAATGCCCTCCCCCAGGTCGTAAAGGGCATTTAACACTCCCTACAGGCCTAGAAGAGGGTGTTAGGCACAATTAATGATCTAGGGTTCCCTAGATCTCCAAACAATCACCCCAAAATAAGCTAAAAAATGTTGAATAATTCAATATCATGGTTTTGGCATCTACTTGGGATTGATGGCACGTCAAATGGTTGCCTAGATCTCCCACAATTATTCGTATAAAATCTACTCCTCTTTAGCTCCAAAGCACTCTCACGGCTCTCAAATGATGCAAGTGGTGAAAGTGGAGGCTCATGAACTCCCTTATAGTCACTTTGGAGACATGAATTATCTTAATTGAAGTCATTAAAGTAGAACTAGTCTATTTCCAATGATATTTATCATGCGCCATGACCCCATATTGACAGAAATTGTTCATGTTTTGATGAAAGAATTTTCAGGATTGAACAACATAAATGACCATGTTCGATTATCAATGAGAGATTTCTTTTATGGGATGTTTTTTCACTCTAAAAGTAAAAATTCCTAGATTTTTTCATTGTCAGGCTCATTAAACACTTACAACGACGATCATAGCAACTCTTTTTCCATCTTTTTCTAGCTCACTAAACTGAGAAAGATTGACTGAGAATTCTTTTTTGGGACATTTTTCTCACTCATAAAATTGAAAAATCCCCGAGTTCCTTCTTTAAGCTCATTAAAAACTTATGAAGAAGCTCCGAGCATTACTTTTAGGAACTTTTCTCACTCGTTAAATCGAAAAAAACCCAAGTTTTCATCATTGGGCTTGTTAAACACTTATGATGACGATATGAGCGCTTTCTTTTTTGGGACTATTTCTTGCTCTTAAATCGAAAAATCCCCAAGTTTTTTCCTTCTATGGGCTCGTTAAATCTACAAAGAAGGAATGAGCAGTTCTTTTACCTCTTTTTCCTATCTCACTAAATTGAAAAAGATACCTCAAGTTTTCTTCATTTGACCTGTTAAAAACCGATGAAGGTCTATTGAGTTTGTCACCACACAACTCATTAAAACATCACGACGAATATTGAGTTTACTCCATCTCGTCGTACTCATAACAAAATGAGGAAAAAATGTATTGAGAATAGGTTTCTCTTTATTCGGACTCATTAGATTAACTTACGGAAAAGGAACTGTTCTGGGTACACTATTAAACCTTTGTTGCACCTGGTTAAAAACTATGACAAAGGGACCACCTTGAAGTCATTCTTTATGATCTTTTTAGACTCTCGAAATATGAAAATACCACTGAGTTGTATTGTCTCGACTCATTAAAATTAAATTGAGGAGGAATATAGTCGCTCTTTTTATGATCCTTTTCAAACTCTTAAAACATGAAAAGATCGATGAGTTTACCTATCTAGACTCATTAAACTAATCAGATAGGGCATAGAGTCATTCTTTTATGGTCCTTTTTAGTCTCTTAAAACATGAAAAGATCGATGAGTTTACCTGTCTGGACTCACTAAACTAATCAGATGGGGAAAGTGGACAATACAATTGTTTGTGTTCTGTATTGTGAAAAGACTTTTTCAACAGCAGTTGCTCCCTTGAACATGGCACTCCCTCAGATAAACCTTCCTTATGACAACCTCTCAATATGAATATTACCATCCTATGAGTTTAGCCTATATACCCCAATTTTCTTATCTCTCTGTATCCTAACACTCTTTGTTGTTCATGATTCTAGTGTTGCATGGTTAAAACTGTTGTTGTGCCTTCTATTGTTCAAGGGAAAAAATTTATCTTCTGTTTCCTCCATCAAACCATCAAGCATATCCTATCATCATGCCCTCTGTCACTTTCACCCAATGCTCAAACGATTCCTCAAGAAACAATCAATCTTGTCCCATTTCATGTCAACTAATGTAGGACACCTTATTGCCTACCTTTCAACAGGTATCTTCCTATCGACTTCAACACTCTATCTAGGAAGAAGAACCAGAAACACTTTAGTGCCTTGGTACTTGCATACATCAGTGGCAGGCCACCTTGTGTTTGGTCAGGGGTTTTTATTATTGGCTCCTGGTTAAATGATTCTACGAGTGTTTGACGACAAAAACATTATTCAGACTCGCTATATTGTACTGTGCATCTTGGAGACCATCACCATTATCGGTGGCCATCCTTGCATTTTTTAATAGTCTCCATTATTGACTGGTAATCATATGATTTCATGCATGTTTGACCTCAACACTTATATTCACATGTATTGATCTATGTTGTTGCAGTGAAGCGAAAATCAAGACCTTGGGTAGAGGCTTGCATCACTTAGCCCTGTTTCTTCTCCCAAGTTGCGTTTATTGTTTTTTTGGAGACAACTCATCAGAATGATCCTATTATGACACATGTTCTACATTGTGCTTATCAGCAACCAACATCGTCATATCTATTTTCTAAGAAAATCACTCTAACATAGCTACTGAGCATGGGAATGCCCAACTCAGGACATGATTTTAATTGTTTTATATATGTGTTGTATCAGGTTTCTCATACCACCCAAAGCTCCATTCCTCTCTCTCTCTCTTTTCCAAAGAAAAGGACAGTTAAATATAAAGTATTTTGGCCATCATCATAGCCTCTGATCTCACACTTTAGGGGGCATCTGTTATACAGGAAAATGACATCCTCATCAGCTTAGAGGAGAAATACATGATGACTGAAGGACTGACCAAGTTCACAGGCCCATTTGTCAAGATAACGTTGTCTAAACACTAACAACCTGCTTTATAATGCTTCCTAGCAAGGCTAAGGGTTCATTAATTCCCAAAGTAACTCTATCTGTTACGTTAGGAAGAGCATTAGTTAACCATAGTGAGTTTCTATGGGTCAAGAGAACGAGTTGACTAAGAAATATCCCAAGATTCTCTCCTATGTCAGCTCACAAAAGTAGGGAAACATTAGAACTCGACCTTTTTGGGGGAATTACTAATTCCTAATGGAGTATGCAAATGAGAAAGAGCACAAAGGCATGGAAACATCACTATTTTTTCCTAATGTAACTCATGAAGGAATTGGAGAACCTATCCTCACATGATATATATGCAAGGCTAGGGCCATTGTGAAAGAGGTCGAACCTATTTGATTATCGAGCAAAGTCTCAGACTAAGGCATCAGAAGAGGTTAAGAAGGGAGAGAGAGAGAGAGAGAGGAGCTGGAGGGGTGAGGGAAAGTTGACACAACCGATGGTTGTAATCACTCTTTCCACATCAATATATAACTAAAATTGTGTTGTCCATTCTGTGATGTTGATAGTATAACATGTTTATATGTTTATGCAACATTATTAGCATGAGTGTCTTAGATATATGCAACTAGATATATTTATATGTTCACCATTGTTTATCAAGGTTTTATGTTGTGATATTATGCTTGTCTTTTTCATGTGCAGGTTTTGAGCTGGAGCTGGCTCAGGGGTCTTCCACCTAGCTACATTGTGCTCTCCAACAAAAACACACTAAGACTCAAGGTAATAAGTCCTTCTCGATTTGATATTCATTTGTTAAGCATAGATATGCATGCATCTTTGTGATAGTTGCAGCTAATATTACAGTCTGCCAAGGAATCTGGGAAGATCCTTGAGGGTTTCTACATTACCAAACACACGTGCATTAATCCCTATAGCACCAAACCTTGTCAGCACATACTCAAAGATGAATTTTGCTAATGTTGTGCTTGTACAGTCCTTCATAGGCTACACCTCTTCCGTTAAATAATGAGTCACGGTGATGATGTACAACACCCGTCTTCTTTCATAAAGGCTGAACTGGTCCTACAAATTCAATCGCCCACTTCTCAAATGGCTGTAACAATATCTATGGATTCATATGCAGCTCATCTCTCTGCAATGGTCTGCCAGTCCTTTGGAATGCATCACATGCCCTACAATATCGTTTTGAATCCTTATGCAGTGTTGGCCACCACAACCCAGTGCGTAGAATCTTCCGTGCTGTTGATTTTCCCACATAATGTCCTCTTGCGACTCCTCCATGACCCTCAGGGAGGATGCTATTTCGTTCAAATTCTGGCACATAACGTCGTAGTATTTCATCTTATCCCATTTTATATAAGTTCCTTGCAATGACAGAAAAGTATGTCATGCACATCACCAATTCCTTCTTTTGTTGGCTAGTATATCCTTCTGGAGCCATTCTCATTGTCAGGAAGTGTATAATATCTTCAAAGTGATTGTTCGCAACATGCACCACAAAGAGCTACGCGTCAAGTAGTCCTTCCTCCAAATTAGTAGGCCCCTCTCCTGTTTCATTGCACGATAGATGATCCGGTCTGGCATTCAATCGTCCTGGTTTCACAATAAATTCAAAATCATATTCCTGAAACAACAACAACCATCTACATATCCCCCCCCCCCCTCCAACACAAGATTGTTCACCAAGTACTTCAATGCAGAATGGCTTGTATACATTTTAGAGTGTCTGCCTAGCAAGTAGTGCCTGAACTTCTAGAGTGCGTATCCGACCTTTGCACTCTATCGTTGGATAATTCTTCTTAGCTTTAGATAGCTTCCTAGTTGCAAACGCTATAGGATGATATAATTCTCCCTCACTGGTCAGTTTCAGTACTTCTCCTAGTGCAATACATGACACGTCCACATGTACATGAAATTCTTTCTTCCAATCCAGGAAAACTAGGATCGACACGGTGACCATTTTCTCTTTTAGCACATCCAAGATCCTCTGACAGTCTTCATTCTAGCAGAATGTAGCATACATTTTTAATAGTTTCTCCATTGGTGTAGTAATATGGGCATAGATTTTGATGAACTTTCTATAGTACCTTGTATGCCCTAACGTCACACGCAGCTATTGCACACTTCTTGGTGCCTCCAAATTGATTATAACTGCGATATTCATAGGTTCTACCATCAAACCTTGTCCGCATGCCACATGACCTAGCAAGATCCCAAAAGGGATACAAAACAAACATTTCTTTAGATTGAGTGTGATCTAGTACCTCTGACATGTATCCAACAGCAAGCGCAAACTTGCTACATGGTGATTTACCAGTCCAAACATTGTCCAATCGTCAAAGTATACCTCTAGAAATTTGTGAATGAAATCTTTGAACGCTACGATGACTACAAATGAGAAGATCAACAGTGCATTCTTCAACCCAAAAGGCATCACAATATACTAGAAGCATCCCCATTTAGTTGCAAAGTTCATCTTACTTCTATCCTTTGGCACAATCTTGATATGATGGTACCCCGAGAACCCATCAGTAAATGAATATGCTTCTTGGTTGCCAACATTATCCAACACCTCATCAGTGAATCGAGTTGGGAAAGGATCATGCACACAAGCGTCATTCAACTTCCTGAGATATATGCATATCCATATCTCATCCTTCTATTTCTTTTCCTGGATGACTAGCAGGCTTACCGAGTAAGATTCTTCTACTACCTCAATAATGCCTACTGCAAGCATTTTATCCAACTCCAAGTAGAAATTTTCCTTATAATTTGGGTTGAGGCAATAAGACCTTTGCTTAACTAGCTTCGCGTCCAGTTTTAGAATGGTCTTCATGACACCCAAGTCCTCTATTATCCCTTTTAGATCTAAAAATTTTGTATGGAAAAGATCCTGATATTCGTGAAGCAATTTGGCAACCTTATCTACTGTTGCATCATCCCAATAGTCCCCAATCTTTGCAAACTTTGGCTCTGCTTACATGCTTGTTGGAGAGGTAAATCCCCTCTACAGATAGAGGCAATCCCTACTAGCCCAAAGGGGGTCTAGCAACAATCAAACAATGCTACACTGCAGGTTCCTAGTTGTAATTAACAAGTGGGTAAAAGAAACCTACTTGGATTCCAACGCTATGTTTGTCGAAGAGATGTCCTCTCGCTCCTTCGCTCCAACCGATCACAGTCCTCCACTATCCTCGCAGGCGGACACTTGCACAAGCAAAGAGAGAGCAAACACGGGCGTAAAATCTACTAAAAACAACTATGTATCATTCAGGAAGGATACAATTTACATTAATCATTCATAGGACAAATGGAAATGGAACCATAAGAGTAGTCATCTATCTTTATTAATCAGAAAATAGAGTAAGGTACAACCGAAGTCCTGACGCTGAGTCCTTCTCTAGAGGGTCCAGCCAGCATGTCTTCCAAGCATTCACCTTTGAAGCAAATCTCCCAAGTCAAAGAGGTCTCTCTCTCACATACAAGGCAACAAACTCATGACCTTCCTCAAGCTCAAAGCAATCCTCACACAACACACCAAATGCCTACAAAGAGCAGCACTAATGCACTAAGAATTCCTCAATCAAAGTCTATATGTTCCAAAACTAGCTGCTCATGGGCAAGGGAGGAGGCTTATAAAGGAGAAGGAGTCTCCTTGAATAGGTAAAGGATGAGCTTTCCCCCAAGATAAGTGGATGGTCAGTCGAACAGACGTGCCAGAGAAAGGATGGCGACCTCAACAATGCTAACAACCAAGTCTGGAGGGATCTGGAAGGCTGGTTGTTAGAACAACTTCGCCCAAACAGGATCAATGCGGGTGAGACACTGAGCTGGCACACTGGCATCGCAGATCAGCTATAGAGGAGGTCTGGTCAGCACTCAACAGGGCAAACGGACGGTGCGCTGTCCATAAAATGGGACCAACACGGATAACACGTGTGCTTCCGCGCTGGCAGCGCAACAGTAACACTAACCTCCGCCTGTCAGTGTGGTTATTTAATTAACAGACGTGATGATTCATTTAACTTAGGCAAAGAGGGTTTTTTAGCCATTTTGAGGAGCATGAGCATAGGTGGATGTGGTTTCACAACACAGTAGGGAGACTGGCATGATGGCAGTGACATTTTACTGTGTAACAATCCCCATTTTGATGTTCATTTCCATGAAAACCCAAAATATCTTGTTGTCACGGATCCTGTTCACGTCTGTCATGGCCCAAAGTGAAGTGTAATTTGCGGCCTCGGGCAGATCCCTGTCAATTGTGGGAAACTGACTATCCTCCGGTGATTCCCCTGCCACAAGAACTATGGACATCAGAAGCCATGCATAGTGGAACATTTTTCCTTGTTCCTGGGCCTCGCAGAAATTTTCCGGGAACTCTTTACATAAGAACTCAGACTAGTAGAACTAGACCCCCTCCACACAATGCTCAGCAAGTTCCACCACCAGCGCAGGTACCTCGTCTGCACGGCACTTGTGCATAACTTTACTTGCCAGTATATGAGTTTCCACTTTAACTACTTAGTTTTTGATGCTGGATATGGCATAGCCCCCTTTTCTTCTTCTCTAGCTTGTATTTCTTCTTCATGGCCTCCGCTATGGCCAAGTCACTACTCTTTCCCTCCGAGATGTCTGTGGGGTCCTCTCCTTTGCATGGGAGCCAAACAATGCGGTGGATTAAGTGGTTCGTGATGGGGATGGGCTCCTCCAGTGATAAACACCCACCATACACCAGGTAGAGCAGCTGCCTGATGATGAATATTGTTATTGGGGTAAGGTGGAAATGCGGCACCCAAAGCAGGTTTAATAACCCTGCATTTTCCACTCCGTGTAACCACTTTCGCGGCTCTAATTCGATAACCCCCACCACAGTGTTCTGCTTGGGCTTCATGACTATGAGGTCTCTAGATGAGGGAACTTCTTGTGGTTAGCAAGATCCCAATATTCAAATTTCAAGTTAGGCACCCACCCCAGGTGCATGCCCTCAAAGATGATGTCGTCTGGGAGCAGCAGAGTATGGAGAGATCTCTTGCTCTCGTCGGGATCCTTCGGCACTTTTGCCTTCCCCTTCCATGAAGGGATATAGGCGGGTAGCTTTGTTGGAGGGTATGTAGGCTCAGTTTATTCCTTCATGCATTCGTCCTCATCTTATTCGATTATAAGGTCCTCCAAGTCTTCCTCCTCCTCATCGGTTTCCAGGTTAACTGCTTTCCCTTTCTCCTTAATGGTTAACCTAGTGTGCAACAAGTTTCAAGGGGACACACATATAGGAATCATCGTCTATTTGTCTTTCTTTGGCCTCAACATGCATGGTGATTTAGGGATTTCTGCCACAATCTTCGTGTGTTCAGGGCCATCCCACATAGTTAGGGCCTACATGACCTCTTCAGTGGTCATCTCTGCAATTTGCCTAACTTCTTGTGACACTACCATCTTGTTGGTCTGGAAATCTTTCATCACGTAATCAGGGGCTCAATCAATGCTCAACACAGGGCAACCAGATCTCATCTCAGAATACACGGGGCATACAACAGCTCAATTCACAAATGACCAAGTGTTGTTTGCTAGGTAGCCCTTTGTAATTTATAGCACCTTTTGAATTTTAATTCGACTGCTCCCCCCAAATCTGGTTCATTAATGCTCCCTTGGTGGCAGATGTTCCCAAATCTTGCCCATAAAGCACATCTTAAATGCCTTCCACCCTCTCCCTTTGGTCTCAAGTCGAGCATCACATCATGAATAGTGACTCTAACAGTCACTTTCCAACCAACTTGTGCGGCACCGCAATCCCCCTTGCACAGTCGCCGACCTTGTGACACTTTGCTTCTGCACAAAGCTCCACCATTACGTAGCTCCCAGCTAGAGTAGTTTATAGCCCTACACCTCCTTTCAACTACTTGGAGTGCTAAGACTGTACTTCCCATGACTAGTTAGGTGGCTGCGCCACTTATATAGGGTTTCATCTGATCATCCATCACCTTTCCTAGAAAATACCCACCTTTTATTGTTACTAGCTGCATCACGTACTTTATCATTGGCATTGTGCCACCATGGTTGATCCGTTTAGTAATATGCAGTCCAATCCAAGGCATCAGGCTGACCAATTCTTGGTGATAGTCCCCAAATTTGTCAATGTGATCGTGCGCACCTTGTTTTATCACCCTAGGTTCTTTATTGAGAAAATCCTTCTTGATCCTGTCCCCAAGCTTCTTGGCTTCTACTTCTAGTAGAGCACTTTTCTCCCTTAATCGCACCCTATCATTCATAAGTTGCCTAATACCACCTTGTTGGATTTCTTCGTCGGGTCCCAAGCATTCTACTTCTTTTAGCTGATCCCTTCTTCCAAGGCTCCGCAAACCATCATATCTACTGGTGCTGCTATGCGCAGACCATGTATTTTATATTCTATGGGGATTACAACATTTGCTCCAGACTCTAGCCTCAAAGGCACTTGCTCTATCAGTTTCTTAAACAGTTCCCTATAATCCCATAGTACTGTAGGTACGCGTAGGTCCCAATCACTTCATTGCGCATTGCGTACTTTGGTTAGCACTTCGCATACTTTGTCAAAGTTTTCCGCATGGATAAGTTTCTACCCACCTGCTCTTTCCATACTTTGTTGTTCCAACCTGAGAGGTCGTTCACGCAATTGCCTCCCGCACATGCTTACTGATCGTGTTTCTTAACACAGAGTCTATATGCATCTGCACAGGTTTTGTAACATATGCCTGCACCCATATGGAAAGGTGTGCGTGTGGATTGTTCCTTCCAGCCTTTTTGTCTGTGAATCGCATCTGAGGCTTCCCAAACCATATGCGCATCATTCTTCTGCATTCGAGCCAGTCCCCAAAGCCTTTTTGGTGTGTACCACACCACCTCGCAGGCGTAGCGTGCATTACCCATTTCAAAGCTTCGAAACGGTGCTGTTTTGGCACCTCTCAAATCTATTCAGGAAGTCGTCTACCTCACTTAACCCATCATACGTAGGTAGAACCCTTACCTCTATTGATATGTAATTCAGCGATCTCATCATCATGTTACAATTCAGCGTGGTTACCTCATGTAACCAACTCTACCATCATTCTATCTCCTCGTCATAATCCAATGTGCAGGAGCTCTCATGCTCCCATGAGATTCGTCCATATGCGGTTGGATTTACCTACTCTTGCTCTCGCGCGATTATCTTGTAGATGTAGTCCAAGTCATCATCGCTTTCATAGTCATAGACTGGCTCTGTGTAGCACGGTCCTTCTATAGGGTCCAAATGTACAACTACACGCAGAGAATTTTTCTCAAAAATAATCTTGCGCTTCTTCAGATTTATCACCCCATTCATGTTAATGGCCCAATCTATTCCTAATAGCATAGGGTAGGGATTGTTGTCATCCACAATCTCTATCACTTCAAAGTCTACTAGTGCGCTTGCTCCTTCGATATCCACTGTGATTCCTTGCAATCTTCTCATAGGTAGGATCTTTTGCTGGTTCGCCATTCATAGTTGGATAGGAGACCATTGCAATGTAGGCATTCCTATGTGCTCCCATGTTTGCTTCGAAAGAATGTTCATGTCCGATCCTAGGTCTAGAATCACTTGGTCCATCTCATATTCTCCAATATGTGTAATCAATCTCATCTCCCTTCCCGTCCTCATCGTGTGCTTTCCGAGCTTCCGGAGTATGTGCAGTTCTCCTGGCGTCGTCCAACGCATCTATTTATGAGTTCCCATTGCCCCTTTGTAGCCTTATTGTTGCACGAAAGCTTCATGCATGTTTCCAGGAACATTGTGAGCATCGATGGGTCCATTTCCAACTCCGGTCTGTCTTTTCTTCCTGAAGTGGAGGCATCAGTGAGGCTCTTCCTGGCTTCCATGAAGGTTTCCTTAGCGTGCTCCAAATCAAAGTCTGGTTCTTTCATTAGAGCCTTGCGAACCCAATTACTCTCTTTAGGCTACTTTCCTTTGTCATCCCCTGTCATAATTCCATTTCAAAGCACAATATTCAAATTAGGGTCTTCCTCGCTTGGCTCATGCCTCATCATTTTCAGGTTTTGAGTTGGGGGAGGTTGGAGCACTCCTTTATCATGTGGCCGCACTATTAGAGTGGGACAATCATCCATCTCATGATGAAACAATGTACAACACAAGCATGATGGATGCATTAGATTCATACAATCGCGAGCATAATGTCCTAGCCCTTTGCAATTGTAACATATCAGCTATCTGCGGTCTGTTCCAAGTCCTCCTCCACCTCAACCTCAACCGTGCCCTTGAAATCCGGTTCGCACCATCCCTGCATTCTGCTCAAGGGGTCGCGTTTTGGCCTAAACTCTATAGGTAGGAGTCCTATCCATCATCAACTCATAACTTCTACAGGTGCACTCATCATGTCCCACTGATCTACATAAATTACAGAACAACTGTTGTGAATTCTGTGTGTACTTCTGCAACAGATGGCAGTTGCCTGTAGCATGCTTTCCTCCTATTTGACAAATTACACACCAAAATGCAGGCATTGCACTAGGTCCTACTTGTGCCTCTAGTCTAAATAGCATTGGTCCTCATCCCACAAGGTAATTCACAAACATCGGGCAGTGGTCCCTGTCATGTCCTTGACCCTTACACTTTCCGCACCATACCTCGTCGCCCACTTCTGGGTGAGCTATCCTATATTGTTTCAGACTCTACATCTCAAGGCACAAGTTTTTCAATAGCACGTCAATTTGTTGAAATCCGAGGTTGTGATCCTGTATTGGGGTCTCGTACAGTCTCATTGCGATCTCCAAGGCGTCAGCCTGAGTTGTTAGCCTCTGTTGTGATAGCGCGTTCCTTAGATGTGGCGTTAACAATGCTACAAACCATTCGCGATGTTGTCCATCTGTCAACGTCATGTTAGCTTGGTGAATTGTGCACTTCAGTCTCTGTTCCAACTCCTAAGGCGTCTCGCTTGGTAGCATTGTGATTTCCTTGAACCCAATGATCGACTACACTTTTGACTTTGTGTTGAGGGATTTTATCCCCTAGGGCTTTTGGGTGGAACCCTAGTAGACTGAAAGTTGTCTGAACAAAGAGACATGCACATACACAGCCATTATGCTAGCAAAAGCTAATTCTAAGGTAATAATGACGTACCTCAGGTCCTACATTCAGGTAGTTCCTCAAGGGTCCAAACTCTTCTTCACGTGCCTTTCGCTCCTTTGCCCTGAGCAACCTCTGCAAGCTCAAAGCTGAGCCTCCTTCTGGATGCGTCCCACGTCAAGCCTCTAGCATATTTCCTTCCAATACTCACTCCAAGATGCCATAACTAAGGGATGAACATCAAATCACAAGGAAACAAGGGTTTCCTGTACAAATGGGGGAAGTGCAGAAGGCACAAGGGTCTTTAGACCTGGTCAGGGGGAAATCTCAGTATAATAACCTTTCTCTCTCTTCTCTCCTCTCTTAGGCCTTCCCTTTGGTGTCTTTTTATACCAATTCCAAAGTAGTTTTTTAGTTAGGAATTGGTTGGGAATAGTTGGGGCCACGGGCACTAACAGGTGATCAACAGGTAAAACCTGCGATCTCCGCCCGAATATAAGGAGTTTTATATTTTTTTAAGTGTTTTAATACATATACGCGGGTTGGGTATATATGGACCCGCGTATACACGCGTTTAACTCAGGGCAATGTCACGTATAGGGAATAAAACACTGTTTTTTAAATTTGGGACCATGTCTGGAAGGAGGGGTTGCCCTAGGCCATGAGTGCAGCATCACAAACCATAATAGTGATATTTGGAGCTATAACACAAAGGCTACGATGTTGTCTTCGCTAAAGGAAAGGTGTTCCTAAGACACATATCCATGGGTTAGACCAAGAGGATAGGGATTAGGGTGAAGAATCTCTATAAACTAGAGGTAGATGATTGTGCATCATTGAGTATGAAAGCAGAATTGGTACAAAGCCAAGACATTGGCGAGTTGTGGCACATGCGGTTGGGCCATTTGCACCATGGTGCTTTCAAGATAATGCAGTAGATATCTACAGGACTTCCCAAAGGTAAACTTGAGCAAGTTGACAAATGCAAAGGTTGTACCTTGGGAAAGCACACCAAGTCTTCCTTCCATGATCGAGACAGTTGAGCAAAGGCTATCTTAGAGAGAGTTCATACTAATTTGTGTGGACCATTCTTGACGGCATCCACAATGAAGTAAAGGTATTATGTGATTTTCATTGATGACTATTCTCGTAAATGCTCGATTTATTTCATGCAGAAGAAAGACGAAACCTTCACAAAATTTTTTGAGTCCAAATCTTTGGTTGAGAAATAGTCAGGGAAGAAGATCAAGGCCTTGAGAAGTGACAACGGTGGAGAATATGTCTCTCAAGAGTTTAAGGACATCTGTGCAGTGAAAGGAATTAAACAAGAGTTGATAGCACCTCATAACCCACATCAGAATGGGTTGGCTGAGAGGAAGAATAGAACTAATGTAGGGGCAGCACGGGCAATGTTGTATGACCAAGGCCTACCACTTCACTTGTGGGTTGAGGCATGGAACACAATGGTCTATTTGCAGAATATAAGCCCACATTGCATACTTGGGATGAAGACACCAGAGGAAGGATTCTCCAGTAAGAGACCAGATGCGGGTCACTTCAGGATATTTGGCTCATCGGTATATTGCCATGTGACAAAGGAGGCATGGAAGAAGCTTGAGTCAACAGCAGAGTTGGGGATACTTGTGGGGTACACTAATACACCTCACAACTATTGGGTGTACTTGCCTACAAGTCGGAGGACAGTGGTTTGCAGAGATCTCAAGTTTGATGAGTAAAAGGCCATGTGAGCTTCCCTTGAGAGGGAGCTACAACTACTGGCTGTGGAGGAACTGTTGGTTCCTAAGGAGGAGGAGCCTCAAACTGATGTGGAGCAACCACATGTAGAGGTTCTAGAAGTGGATACCTCCACTCAAGCAGAGTCTTCAAGAGATGGACAAAAGCGCACAGGACAAGCTGGCAAATTGTTGGAGGATGCGAGAGAGAATGTGGGAGCACCATCTTCTCAGTGCAGACAAGGGAGGTCATCTAAGAGGTACACTGGATACATTGCCCTTACTGGGGAAAGTGTTGAGACCGAGCCATCTTCCTTTGAGGAAGCAGTGCAGCAGCTGATTTGGGTTGATGATATGGTGGAGGAGTATGACTCCATAGTTCGTAACAGTGTTTAAGACGTGGTTCCGAGACCAAAGAACAAGTTAGTTGTGAGTTCCCATTGGCTTTAAAAGGTAAAGCAAGTTGCTAATGATGGGAGGATCATGTTGCTGTAGTATATTTCGACAGAGGAGCAAGATGTTGACATTTTGACAAAGGCATTGTCAAAGTGTAAATTCGAGTTCCATAGAGATAGGATTGGGGTGGTAGATAATCCCTTTCTTGTTGAGAGGGACTGTTGAAATATGGCAAAAAGAATATTCCAATTTAATTTGTCCTTGAATTAAATTGTAAATTAAAATCGGATTTAGTCTTAACAGCTACTTGGAAATAATTAATTAATTCATTTTGAATTAATTAGTTGGATAAATTCAAGTTAGAAGTCTTTCTGAAGTCATGCAAGAGTTATCCATTAAATTAAGGAGACAAGATCGAGTTATATTTGAGTTGTAATTAGTTAACTCAGTTTACTGAGTTAATTCTAGTTAAATTAGTTCCAAACTATTTGAGGAATTAATATTGAGTTAATAGTCAGTTGATGCATGCATGCACTCAACTAGTTCTACTCCAGTTAACTGAAAGTTCCCTCATCAGAAACTCATGCATGTCTATTCTGAGAAAGACCCAATTGAGATTAAAGTCAAGGGCAGTGTACTATCAGTTGCATGTGTTTTATCAAAGAAAAAGCTCATGCATGGAGTCAAGGATAAATCCTTGAGGATTGCGTAGTTTTGAAGTGTGTGAGATCATAGTTTTCCACTTGGTTGAAGGATATCATCTACAAGGAACATTGCAAGGAAATAGGAGCTTTGAGGGAAGAGAGGAAGGTTGGAGAGTAGCCAAGATTTCCTGTGAGCATCTGCGAGGATTGTAATGAGAGCTGGCTAGCTGTGAGAGCTAAGGCTTTGTATAATTCCTATGTATTTCCACCTTGTAGGATAATACAGATAGTGGGATTTTTAGTTGAGGCTTTCCCCAAAGTATTTTCATGTGTATTGTGCGATTGATTCTTCTTCTTATGGTTATATTGTTTAGATCGATCTTTAAGTTTCTGCAAATTGATAGTAGAAGTAGGTTATAGTATTATGCTTTGAGTTATATTGCATTATCAGGTTAACCTACACATATTTTCTACACCTAGGATTTTGTTATGAGGCACCATGAAATTGGAGAATCTAGGTACAAGGTCTCTTCTTTTATTCTACGAACTCATTTAGGGTTATATGGAGGTTTCAAACATGGTGAAGGGAGGAGTGATGCATAGGATATGGAGAAGGAGAGGGCTAGACACAAGGGATGAGCCAAGGCAATTATTTGAGGGAAGAGAGGGCTCACTAATGGGTGGAGGAATTTAAAATAGGAAGAGAGATATTTCAGGGTGGTGGTTCTCACAGGAGGGCGAGAACAATGAAATATCATCTTATTTCAAGATAGACAAATGTGTTAGAGGAAATATTTAGGCAAAGCCATCTAGATATATTTAGAGGAGCTTTTGACCTGAAGGGAGCCCACATAAAATTTGGGCCAAGAGGTAAATAAGGAGATAATATCAAACGGCCAATTGGTTCTAGGGAGAAGTGGGCCAAGAAACAAGGACCAGACTGATCTTCAGAATGAACATAAAATAAAGAGATGGGTAATGTTTTCCTATGAGTTCTCACAAAGGGGACATCTTCAAGTGCCAATAATCCACCTTTTCTGAAGGTTCTCTACTGAGAGGATATTTTTATGAGAGAGCATCCATAAAAAGAATTTTACCTTTGGAATAACATTTTCCTTCCAAATTGAAGACTTAGGGGGAATATGCTCATTAAAGAGAAGGTGAGAGCAGCCTTCCTTGACCAAGTAGGATGAAATCTTCCAACCCCATCTATCTGCTATAGACTGTTCAAGTAGGGCACAACCATTTAATTCATCATTTTATAATATCCAAAATTGGAGTCAAATGGGTTGGGATATCTTCAAAGTTCCATACTGTCTAGAGGCCCTACCTATCCCAACTAGAAATTTTATCTAAAAAAATAACGCATGCATG
This sequence comes from Pinus taeda, assembly GCA_000404065.3. Lineage (NCBI taxonomy): Eukaryota > Viridiplantae > Streptophyta > Pinopsida > Pinales > Pinaceae > Pinus > Pinus taeda. The sequence goes on along the minus strand of APFE030595448.1, from coordinate 243,165 downwards.
AAATAAGTTCTCTTTACGCATGGGAATTGAAGGATCTAGTGCCAAAATAGGATATTCCATGATCGGGTCAGTCTAGATGTTAATCATGCTCCCATTCCCTAAAATTTTGGTAATATTTCTCAAGATGAGAGACGAGGAGAACTAGAGAAGCTTTTAGATAGGAGAGCCTTGAATTAAATGGTTCTCTTTATTGTGCATATATTTATGTCTCATGACTTGCACCCACCAATAGTCTAACCTTCTCTTATGCATTTAGTATCACTTGGCACCCATGGCCGAATTGACCATAGTGGGATCATGAATTCCTAGCCCCCGATGCTACTTTGGTGCTCCAATAGTCATCTAGTCCACCGGGTGGAATTTTTTATTATCGTGCTTCCCTCCTTCCCATAAAAATTGCTTGATGTACATACAAAGTTGATGCAAAACATATTTAGGGGCTTGAAGAGTTGAGAAACAGTACAGAGGAATGGCTGATAAGATTGATTTCACTAATATGGTCATGCCTGCATTATTCAATCATATCTCTACCCAATTCACAACTTTTGTATTGATTTTGTCTAGGACTCTCTGCGAAGAATTCAAAGTTTCTTTCCTTAGGTATATTGGTATTCCTAGGTAGTTGAAGTCCTTCTAGTCCCTGAAAGTCTTGAATCCCACAATTTCTGCGATCTTCTTGGCTTTCTATGACGTGATATTCCAAGAGTAAATGTGACTTTTGCTGTCAATTTTTGTCCCTCCCGAGGCCCTAAGAAACTTGTCTAGACTATATTTAAAGTGCTTGTAAATAACTACAGAGGCCCCTCTTAACATGACGATGTCATCCAAATACTGTTGTGGTTGATGCCTCTGATCCATGCCTTCTATCAAATACTTGAAAAGCTATGGATTTGTCTTTCATGTTCCATTCTTTTGCTCAACAAATCCTTCATTAAAATGTAGAGAAATGGGGAGAGTGGATATCCCTTCCTCAGTCCTCGGGATGCCTTTAAAAATGTCGCCACTCTTCCACTAACCATAGGGTTGATCCAAGGTGAGGAGATGCACAATGCAATCCATTTTATAAAGGTTTCATCAAACCCCATTTTCTTTAGAACCTTGACAAGGAAATTGTGCCTCACCCTGTTAAAGGCCTTAGTCATATCCAACTTAATTACCATACCTTGATCCCCTCTTTTCCAACTGGACTCGATGGCTTCCTTAATGAGAATTATGTTGTCAAATATTTTCATACCCAGCATGAATCCACCCTCATTATCAGAGATATAATGCGGAAGGATTTTTTTTAATATAAAGGCAAGGAGGTTGGAAATGATCTTGTAGGAGACATTGTAGAGTGAAATGGGGTGGAATATGGAAAAGGAGGAGGGATTATAATATTTGGGGATTAGGGCTAAGAAGGAGGATTTGCTACCTCCCCCCATGATGAAGAATTTAAAGGAATAACCTATCATTCAACATAGATATTTTTTTATCAAGTCCCAAAAGTGTTGGTAAAATCTAAGTGAGAATCCATCTAGACCTAGGGTTTTGTCTGGAAGAAAGGAGTAGAGAACCATTCTAATTTCATCAGTCGTTGGAGGGGTAATCAGGAGACCATTCATAGCTTGAGTAACAAAGGTGGGAACATTCTCTAATAGTAATTTCTCACTCTCTTGGTCAATCTGACTGGCCTCCTGGTATACGTCTTGGAAATTTTGGACCATAACCTCCTTAATGTCCTCAAATTTTGTGATGGTATGCCCCCTATGTTGGATCTAGGAAATGTTGTTTTTACTTTCTCTATACTTTGCCTTCCTATGAAATAATTTGGTGTTCCAATCCCTAGCTAAAAGCCAATTATTTCTAGACTTTAACCTCCAATATTCTTCTTCTCTTTCGAGGATAATGTGGAGAGCATGAAGAGTCTCAACGTCATTTTGAAACTCAATCTTAGTGACCCAGGAAACCTCTATTTCTTCTTGAATAAGCGTTAGCTATTGTTCCATGTCCTTTATTAAATGTTTCCTTTCTTTTTTATTCTCCTTGAGCCACTTCTGAATATCTCCTTTAAGACATTTGATTTCGGTTTCCTAGATAGAGATCGAGCTACACTGCACCCATTGGTACCACGAAAAAGAAACAATATCAGAGAACCCATGAGAGTCTAGCCAATGGGGTGAATATCTAAAGGGAGTAGGGTCAAGTTTATGGGAGGGTGAGAGGAGGAGGCAAATAGGATAGTGATCTGAGCCACACTAAGGAAGGATAAAATATTTAAGATAGAAGTTTTGTGATAGGAGGCCATAAGAGGCTAAAAAGTGATCAGGTCGACCAATAATGTGGTCGAGGATTCTATGGTTCTTGTCCCAAGTCTAGAGGAATTTAGAAGGCTTGACATAAAAAAGGCTAATGGTAAGCATTGAGTCCTCCATGTTTTCTTGGGAGGAACCACAAACAAAAAAACCCCTGTGTTTCTCCGTTTGGCATAGGGAAGTGTTGAAGTCTCTACCAAGGATACAATTGTGTCCATAGTCAGAGTTTCTCAACTCTGTTAAGGACATCCAACACTCCTTTTCTTGAAACCATGTTGGTATATATACATTGACTATAGTACAACTTTGTTGTAACTCTAAAATTTTAAATGTAGTTGTTATCGAATGGGATGTCTTTGTAGAACTTACCTGCTGCATTTGTGTTGGATTCCACATTGTGCCAAGGCCTCCCAATTTTCCTCACGAGATTACCACTACCATATGTCGTTTTCCCCAAACTTTGAAGTGAACGGATGATATTTTTGACTCGCCTAACTTCGTCTCCTATAGAAGGGAGACTATTGGTGCTTCCTTTTAAATTAATGATTTCACTTCAATAATTCTTTTCCTCGAGCTAATTCCCATACAATTCGAAGAGATGATATTCATTATTTACTTCTTGAAGATGATGTCCATTTCCTGAGACCTTTTATATTTCCTTTCTTTCCTCCTTTAACCTCAACATCTTCTAATTGTTGAGGAATAGTGTGATGAAACCCCAACTCTTTGTATTTCTTAGTTTGGTCCAAACAAATCTCTTTATTTGTTTTTCGGCCTAATCTTCTAACCTTTCTGGCTATATCTTAGGCCGTCGTACTTTTTGATTTCTCATCAACTGATCTTGCAAGAATTGCTAGTTGAGTCATTTCCTTAGAGGATAAGAAGTCCTCTTCATCCGTTTGTTCATCCATTGTGTCTTCTCAGATGTCATGTATTACTTTAATTAAAGGATTCTCATTCTCTTGCTGTGGGCTCGAGGCTTTATTTTCTGTCGCATGGACACATAAATCGATTTCCTTTGGGGTTATATGAGAAGAACCACTGACTACCTGGGCATAGTAAATGATGGCATAGTAGTTGTGGACTAACCCAACACCCCCACTATGACTGGATGTCCCTGAGGGAGGGGAGAATTTTCCGTAGAAACATTATTTTGTCCAGTGTTTCCCTTTCCCCTCTTGACCTATTTCCACTGCTCATTCAATTCTCCATGTTGATTCTCCATGTTGGGTTTGGATTTTGGGCAGCTTTTGGTGAAATTCCCATATTCATGGTAGATTTTACATTTGAAGCAGAGTTGATCATAGTCCGCTTTGTGTACATGCATCTAACTATCTATACGAAGGTTGACTATAGTAGGAAGGCCTTTTCCCAGATCTTGTTATAGACATATTTGGGCACTGCAACCCTAATCACATATGTCCATAAACGAAGGGCTTCTGAGTCCCTAAAAGTGTAGTTTCACACCCTAAAGGAACAAGGTTAGCTGATTACATCATCTCCCAGAAGTTCTCCATAAAAAACTGCTCAGAACTGGTCAAAACTGGACCATACAAACTACTCAGTGCTAAGGGTGCGATGCATCTCACCTGCCAAATGCAAAATGTGTGATGCATACTAAAAATCCCTTCTGTAGGGTGCGATGGGTGAGAGTAGACAAATGGCAGAGATAGCTTGCAAGGTGGATGATCATAAAATCTTCCAGGAACTTCTCCTGTGACACTTGCCTCTCTGAATTCACCCAGGGATGAGTAAGAGATCATGAATCTCCAAGTGGAAAAAAGAACTATCAGAGAGAGGACACTAATCAAAATCCCAGAAGCTAACTCACCCACCTGCAAACATCTATATATGGATCCCTCATCCCAGCGATCCAAGAGGCTAGAATCTTGTATTTTGTAAGGAAGTGTTGTTGGTTTCTTTGTGGAACATCATAGTGTTGGGTGATCTAAGCTTTTCATGAGGTGAAGAAGGGATTTCATGCTGGGAGGATGACGTTAGGTCAGATCAATGGGTTGTAATCCTCTCTTCTACTCTTTCTATCAATAAAGCTATTTGAGTTTTCCTCCACACTCTTGTATGTTTGAGTTGATATATGCATTTGTGTGGTCAATATATATCTTGTCCTATATTGTTTATGATTGTAGATCTCTGTGCTTTGATGGTATTATGCTACTTTGACTTTACAAGTGCTCTTTGAAGTAGGACAAGCAAGGAAGGAGAAACAAAGATCTGTCAGAGGGGAGAGGAAACAAGCAAGGAGCCAAGTGAAAGACTAAGGTTGGTACTCTCTGCTTCTCTCTCATCTGCTTCTCATAAAGGAAAACAAAAGTAACTTTAGTTTGTTTGTTTCTAAGATAGCTACCCGTCTTAGTGGGACTAACAGCTCTGAATGGACACTAGATTTCCTGATAACAAAATGGCAAATCCACTGGGGAGCGAATATCTTGTTTTCTTGTTTATATTTGTTTTCTTTATAAACTACAGATGAAGCCTGATGTCAAGCCAACTAGCCTTCGAACTGCTTTTGCTATGCAATTGCAAAGTAGATCAATGTTGCTTCAGTCCATCTCTAGGTTTTGTTTATAAACTGAAAAATTAATTTGCGAACATCCTAATTGCCCTGATGGTGGCTCAAGTAACCTCATTAGATCAGCCCCTATGCTCTCTATTTACTGACTATCATTAGCTCAGCCCGAATCCATGAACTGAGCTGCAAACTGTGACCAAAAACCAAGTTCAAGTCTCATCCATGCACCATCGCACCTTCTCCTCTCGGGAATCTGGATACATCGCACCTCCCGTGTGTAGTAGGTGAGATGCATCCCTGTTTCCCTGTGTTACAGGTGTGATGATCGGATAAGACTATTTCTGCCTCCAGTTTTTTGTTTTTCTTCACTCTCTTCAGCTTTATTCAGGAATTTTTACTGTCTGTGATCAGTATACCACTGTGGAAACTCCCTTCCTTTGCATTATTTAGCCACCATTGTATAAAGAATTGTGAATTTTTTTAATGTATTTTTCACCATTTACAGTTCTCCTTTACAAGGAAGTAGCTTAAACGAACTGTCGTCTTTTGATTTGGAACTATCGCAAGTGTCATTTTCAGTCAAAGAAAAGAATCCCACTCTTCTTGATGGTCGATCATACTGTTACTCTTGTATTTGATTTGAATTAATAGTATTTCAAGTGTCGAAAGTAGTTTTCAATTCAAAATCTCAAAGTGTTGTCCTTGTATTCCTTTCGTATTTTGAAGAGAAAATCGTTAGTACTATCGCTTTTAAAGAAAATATAATCCAGATTTGTACTTAGCATTCCTTTTATCATTCACACATTAAGAACGTGGAAAACAAATACATGCATGTGCATTTGCATTTAGATTGCTTGTTGATTTTGATTTAGGACAGTGCATCTAGTGTGTGCTCTCTACTCTATGTTGAAAGAATCTCGCTTCTCTTTCCTTAGTAGCTAGGATTTTCATTGCAAAAAGAAGAGTAAATGAATATTTATCATCTTAGATTGTATTTTTAGGAATTGTATATCAACATCACGAGGTGAACATTAAAGGAAAACTTCTTGAGAAAGATCAACTGTAAAATAAATTCAATGAACATAAAAATGCTTTGGAACCTAATGCACAACATTTAGAAGTCTAGGCTAGAGATGTATTCCGATGTCGTAAAGCCTGGTAACTATCGCTTTCATCGTAGGTTGGGTGATTCCTCCTCTTTGAGACGAAAAGTGCCAATACGGACTTGTGCTCCCACGTATATATTGGGAGACAACAATAGGCGATATCCTTTATCCTTAGGAAGCTGTGTCTGCCGCCCTATCAATCGCAATGATAGAACACAACATTCGGGAAGATTGACTATTGTACCGTAAAATGTATTCTGCAGTTTTGCGATTGGTCTGGTAATTCCTCTGTCTAGATTTCTAGAATAGTCTCTTTCATTCCTTTTCAGACTCCTTAAATGAAAAGGTCCATCTAAGCACTTGTCACTTCAGGCTCATTAAAAATTGAAGGCGATTATAGTCATCTTTAGCTTTTTCTCTACTCTTAAAAATTCAAAAAGCAAGTTGTGTCAAAGCATCATAAAATTTATTTTAATCAGAATAACATCACTATTCCATTTTTGATCTTAGGTTGAGAAAATGGAATCCACGAACCAAGGATTTCCCCTTGGGGGAATCCTAGTCCCTTCTCCTCTTGGGTAGATGTTGGTGCACTTCATATGGCCACATTGTCCCTTCTAGGACTGAAAATTGGCCTGCCAATGTGGTTGTTCTTGACTTCTGTCGTTCAAAGCACTGTGATTCCTGAGTAATCAAATTAGCAACCAGATGATACTAAAGTTACCCCCCAACCTTCTACTTCATTTGTTTCTCCCTCTCCTCCTTCCTCTTTTCTTGGTAAAGTTGGTAAAACTAAAAACCAAGTAACTGAGAAGAAGAAGAAGGAGGCAACGACCAAAAAGGGCAACCATACATCATCTAGCGAAAATCCACACATTTCACCATCCAAACCTAAATCTCCATGTGTCATTTGCAAAGTGGACCACTATCATTGAGATTTTCCTTGCATCCCATGGATCTTAAGGGAATGGTCTCCCCGCTTGCACAATCCGGTGTCCTCAACCTCTGACGATCATGTTGAAAGTACACTGTCAACTAGTGAAAATGAAGTCACTGGACAAAAAGGAAGATCTAAAATTCCTTGTAGACTGTGTGAAGGAGATCATGCCATCCACCGTTGTCCCTTCCTAGATGAAGCTAAAAGAGTCCTCGATAATTGTCTTTCTTCACTGCTACAGCTTCCTCCTGGATACAACAAACTCTTGCCAAGTCCATCTCTAGTTGAGAATTCGACTGACACACCATTGTGGTCGGTCGAAGCATCTATCATTGAAGATAAACCCTCTGAGTCCACACTGGACCAAATTCAATAGGTCGAGATGGCAATCGACCCAGTTTTGTATTCAGAGGGTCCATCTTCAGATGATACAGTCACTAAGGAGAATGAGAATGACACTGTTCAAATTCTCTTCGTAAACACAGAGTCTAATGAACATGGGGGTAACCTACATGTTCCTTTACCATAGGAAGGAAGTTTGTTGGAGCTGTATCTAGCCGTTTATTCGGTCCCACCTCCAAGCAACCCAGTCATTTCCTTCGACTGGAATCTACTAGGCAGACCCCATCTACCATCTAATGTACCCTTTCGAATCATTGTAGAGGCTTACAGAAGGTCATGGTTGGTACCATCATAGATGAAGGGGCCTCTATGAGTATCCTTTCCTTAATTGCTTCGAAAGTGCTTGGTTCGCCATCGCTTTTTCCTGAGATGCAAAATCTGACAGGCTTCGACAAAGGAACCAATTGACTGTTAGGGATCCTTCCAAGTCTTCCTATAACTTTGAGAAGGAAAACCGTCTACCTAAATGTAATGGTAGTCCAAGGACCTTTAGATTACAATCTACTCCTTGGGCGTGACTACATTTATAGCATGGGAGCCATTGTCTCCTCGCTCTTTTGAGTGATGTGTTTTCCACATGAAGGTAGAGTGGTCCAACTCGTAGACCAACTTTCATTCCCCGACTCTCACATGGCTAATAGTCAAATGCCATCCCTAACTGGTCTTTTGCGCAAGGAATGTCTCATCAATCTCCAGTCCATCCACCTGATGAATGTGAGTAATTCGGAGGTTGTGACCGAAACCCAAGGGGCATGCACCCTAGTCTGCTTTAGCAAGAAAACTTTAGGTATAGGGTAGGTTTCCACAGAAGATATATGACTAGTCTGAGACACCCATAGATTTAGGAAAATGGGATTAGATCGGAATAAGATACCTCGGTTAGAAGGTAGGCCTTTCCCGATAGAACAAATGTTTTGTCTTCAAATTGAAGGGTAACCTGAAAACTCTACTTCGCTATACCCGAGGGCATGCAAACCTTTTTGCATGAAAGTGAAAAGCGACCATTTATTTTCTTAGTTTGTAGGTTCTTAACCCTTTAAACTTGTAGGATTGGTCGTTCATAGCTTACATAAAGAAAGGATGCAGAGAAAAGTTTCGAATGGTGCAAGGTCCCTAAAAATTGAACCTATCGATGAGACATCGTTATTATACCACTGGAACAAGAAGTTTTACACAAAGTTCAAGCTCGTTAAAAATTAAACCTAGCAATGAGCATATGTTCCGCTAGAGTTTAAGCTCATTAAAAAATGAACCCACCTCTGATAAATAACCATTTTGAATGCATTATCATTAGCTTTTGAGCCTTGGTCATGTTCTTACCATCACCTCCACTCTATTTTAGCCGATCATATGCCTCCATTTGATTGTTTACCCCTTTTGAGGAACAACTACAATGATTGATTCTGTTAGCCATCCTCTTGACCTTGCCGTGATTGGAAAGTTCCAAACCTTACCTACAACTAGCTGCTACCCGAAAATATCACTCCTTCCTCAAAAAATGAGTCTCCTTTAAGATCTTTTCATCTAACTTGTAAAATATGAAAAGATTGCCGAGCGATTCGCCTCTCCACCTCGTTAAAATGATTGGAAGTGCTATCCCTCCTCTAGATTTTAATATTTTTGGACCTGAGGGATCGTTACACAAAACGATCGAGCACTTGTCTTGTTTAGCTCATTAAAAATGTCGAAAATTCATCCCTTTCGTATTATTTTATACTTTTTCGGACTTAAGGGATTGCATGATGAAAAAGGAATCCTGGATTTTTCTTTCCATCCCTTTTCAGACTCTCTAGAATTGAAAAAGGGCCAAGTTATCTTTGTCGTTAAACTCGTTAAAACCAATAGTGACAAACTTGTCCATGCAGCCAAGAACGAGTTTCACTGTCGCTAGGCTCGTTAAAACATAGTGATGGGTTTGCCCTAACAACAAATTATAGAAAAAGGATATGTTATCCTCCTCAAGCTTGAAAAAAATAAATAGGTACTGGTCAGCAATGACTGGGGAAAAATTGGGAGGAAAACTTGAAGAAACTTTATTGGTAGCAAGTCGCTCTTGAACATGACACTTTCACTTCGTCACCATGATTGAGTCGAGTTGGGTCATTCTATTCACCGGTCATATTACCATTGGTCCACCGTACCATCCATTTTTGGGGTTAACGCTACCAATCCACTTCAGTGTGGCCAATATGTTCAAGAGAAGTCGCTCAGAGAATTCACCAAGCTAGCTTGTGTCTCATTCACTGCAATACCTTCACGCTTCATTCTTTCCTGACAGCCACCCTGAGCCCTGTATCATCAGATTGTTTTCACCTCCACAAAATCATTTGCTCTGTTCCGTGTCGTAGATATGGGATTCATTAATGCCCTCCTATGACGGGTCACTTCTTGTTGACATCAGCTCATTATCTAAGAAGCCGACCTAGGAATAGCCCTTTCAGTACATTGAAGCTTGCATGCCTCAATGGCAAGTTTCTCACTCCCGGCGACAAGTTTACATCAATGGCCTTCGACCAAAAGATTTTGCGTGGTGTTCAACACCAAGCCCCATTTTCACACCACGTGAATTGTACTGGTGTACCTTGAGGGTCATCATCATTATCAGTGATTCCTCTCACACCTGTTAATAGCTTTCATCATTGGCTGGTAATTAGGCAATGTCTTTCCATGTTCAACTCCAAAACATCCTCTCACATGTATCGACTTGTACTTCGAGCGAATATTGAATGTGTTTTAGGACCCCGGATCTAGTTTCATCCATCCGAGCTGTGATATATTCAGGAAAATAAAGACATAAAATGTACAACATTGCTGCACAGATAATCATCCAAGCCAAAGGATGATGGCTCTACCAGAATCATCAGTCTGCCACAAAGACGGTTGTCTGTCATATGTACATGAAAATGAATTTATAAAGCTAAGCATGGAAATTCCCGCCTCAACTAGATCATGAAAATATTATGAACATAATGTATTGTATTGTATCTTATTACAGGTCGCCTTCTAGTTCTAAAATCCTTGGATCCTCATGATAAAGCATTTCACCCAACATCAAAAGGATTTACGACCTCATGCTTTAGGGGGCAACTGTTATGGACATATTTGGGCACTGCAACCCCAATCACATATGTCCATAAACCAAGGGATTCTAAGTCCCTAAAAGTGTTGTTTCACACCCTAAAGGAACAAGGTTAGTTGATTACATCATCTCCCAAAAGTTATCCATAAAAAACTACTCAAAACTGGTCAAAATTGGACCATACAGACTGCTCAGTGCTAAGGGTGCGATGCATCTCACCTGTCACATGCAAAAAGCGCAATGCATACTGAAAAGCCCTTCTGTAGGGTGCGATGGGAAAGAGTAGAAAAATGGTGGAGACAGTTTGCAAGGTGGATGATCATGGAATCTTCTAGAAACTTCTCCTATGACACTTGCCTCTCTGAATTCGCCCAAGGATGAGTAAGAGATCATGAATCTCCAAGTGCAACCAAGAACTATCAAAGAGAGAACACTAACCAAAATCCCAGAAGCTGACTCACCCACCTTCAAACATCTATATATGGATCCCTCATCCCGAAGATCCAAGAGGCTGGAATCTTGTATTTTGTAAGGAAGTGCTATTGGCTTCTTTATGGAACATCATAGTGTTGGGTGATCTAAGCTTTTCATGAGGTTAAGAAGGGCTTTCATGCTTTGAGGATGATGCTAGGTCAGATCAATGGGTTGTAATTCTCTCTTCTACTCTTTCTATCAATAAAGCTATTTGAGTTTTCCTCCACATTCTTGTATGTTTGAGTTGATATATGCATTTGTGTGGTCAATATATATCTAGTCCTATATTATTTATGATCGTAGATCTCTGTGCTTTGATGTTATTATGCTGCTTTGACTTTACAGGTGCTCTTTGAAGTGGGACAAACAAGGAAGGAGTGGCAAAGATCTAGCAGAGGGGAGAGAAATCAAGCAAGGAGCCAAGTGAAAGACTGAGGTTGGTACTCTCTACTTCTCTCTCATCTACTTCTCATAAAGGAAAATGAAAGTAACTTTAGTTTGTTTATTTCTAAGATAGCTACCCATCTTTGTGGGACTAACAGCTCTGAATGGACACTAGATTTTACATTTGAAGCGGAGTTGATCATAGTCCACTTTCTGTACATGGATCTAACTATCCATATGAAGGTTGACTGTAGTAGGAAGGGATTTTTCTAGATCTACTTCCATAGAGATCCTTACAAAATAAAAAATTACATCCTTTGTCTCCGCACAATCAATGTACTTCCCTAGTGAGTTTCCAATCAATTAGATGGTCGCTTCGTTCCAAGAGTGAAAGGGAATGTATGGGAGTTTCACCTAGACAGGAACTGGAGAGGGGACATCACATTCTGAGTTGAAATTGGGGCTTCACCTATCCAAGTAAATTCCTCGGGCTCCCATGAAATAATGGTTGCTTCTTATAGCTAGATCTCTACCCAATCTGGTCTCAAAATAAAATGTGAAAAAACCCTTACCACGGAACGACAAAATGACTTATCACTTGATGAGTGGCTTCCATTTATTTTCAATCCAAGATTGGACCATGTGTGAAGAGAGCTAGATCCCCATGAACTAACCTATAAGGCTACAGTCACCGACATGCAATGCACAAGAATGGGCTTGGGGGCCTTGTTCTCAATTTTTGGGATTTCATCAACCTCTTTCAAAAAACATGAAGGAACTTGCATCTGAAACTTTTGAACTGCTATGAATAGGGAGTTTAAAGCCGCAATTTCCTAAGCTAGAGAGGGGTCCAGGGATGACACAACCATGAGAGGTTGTCCAAACAAATTTCGTGGGAACAATTATGCTCAGGACGAGAAATGAAGGGTGAGAGGGGAGTGTAGAGGGAGAAAGGGAGGGTGGAAGGCGATCAATAGGAAGTCGTGAGGATGACCATTGAAACCCTAGAGAAAAATAATTCACTCTTTCGATTACAAATTCAATCAAACATAATCATCAATTAATATTATTAATGAATATTAAATTTAAAAATGTCAACCCTATGTTTACCATATTTGACAATAGTCAACCTCATTCACCATATTCAATGGTTGGGTTTATAATATTGGTGTTTACTATTTGAGTTTTTGATATTGCGTTTAATATTAGGGTTTATTATATAGGGTTTAATATATAGGGTTTAAAATTTTGTGAGTTCAAAGCTTTGGTTGAGAAAGAGTCAGGGAAGAATATCAAGGCCTTGAGAAGTGACAATGGTGGAGAATATGTCTCTCAAGAGTTTAAGGACTTTTGTGCAGTGAAGGGAATTAAACAAGAGTTGACAGCACCTCATAACCCACAAGAGAATGGGGTGACTGAGAGGAAGAACATAACTATTGTAGGGGTAGCACGGGAAATGATGTATGACCAAGGCCTACCACTTCACTTGTGGGCTGAGGCATGCAACACAATGGTCTATTTGCAGAATATAAGCCCACATTGCATACTTGGGATGAAGACACCAGAGGAAGGTTTCTCCAGTAAGAGATCAGATGTGGGTCACCTCAGGATCTTTGGCTCATCGGTATATTGCCATGTGACAAAGGATGCATGGAAGAAGCTTGAGCCGATAGCAGAGTTGGGGATACTTGTGGGGTACAATAATACACCTCACAACTATTGGGTGTACTTGCCTAGCAGTCAGAGGACAGTGGTTTACAAAGATCTCAAGTTTAATGAGTAAAAGGCCATGCGAGCTTCCCTTGAGAGGGAGCTCCCACTACCGGCTGTGGAAGAACTATTGGTTCCTAAGGAGATGGAGCCTCAAACTGATGTGGAGCAACCACATGCAAAGGTTCCAGAAGTGGATACCTCCAATCAAGCAGAGTCTTCAAGAGATGGACAAAAGCACACAAGAGAAGCTGAAAGATTGTTGGAGGATGCAAGAGAGAATGTGGGAGCACCATCTTCCCAGTGCAAACAAAGGAGGTCACCTAAGAGGTACAGTAGATACATGGCCCTTACTAGTGAAAGTGTAGAGACTGAGCCATCTTCGTTTGAGGAAGTAGTGGAACAACCGATTTGGGTTGATGCTATGATAGAGGAGTATGACTCCATAGTTTGTAACAATGTTTGGAATGTGGTTTTGAGACTAGAGAACAAGTTAGTTGTGAGTTCCCATTGGCTTTAAAAGGTAAAGCAAGTTGCCGATGATGGGAGGATCATGTTTCTCCAGTATATTTCGATAGAGTAGGAAGATGTTGACATTTTGACAAAGGCATTGTCAAAGTGTAAATTCCAGTTCCATATAGATAGGATTGGGGTGGCAGATAATCCCTTTCTTGTTGAGAGGGACCGTTGAAATATGGCAACAAGAATATTCCAAATTAATTTGTCCTTCAATTAAATTGTAAATTAAAATCAAATTTAGTCTTAACAGCTACTTGGAAATAATTAATTAATTCATTTTGAATTAATTAGCTGGATAAATTCAAGTTAGAAGTCTTTCTAAAGTCATGCAAGAGTTATCCATTAAATTAAGGAGACAAGATTGAGTTATATTTGAGTTGTAATTAGTTAACTCAGTTTACTGAGTTAAGTCTAGTTAAATTAGTTCCAAACTGTCTGAGGAATTAATAGTGAGTTAATAGTTAATTGATGCATGCACACACTCAACTAGTGCTACTCCAGTTAACTAAAGATTCCCTCATCAGAAACTCATGCATGTCTACTCTGAGAAAGTCCCAGTTGAGATTAAAGTCAAGGGCAGTGTACTATCAGTTGCATGTGTTTTCTCAAAGGGAAAGCTCATGCATGCAGTCAAGGATAAATCCTTGAGTATTGCGTAGTTTTGAAGTGTGTGAGATCAGAGTTTTTCACTTGGTTGAAGGATATCATCTACAAGGAACAGTGCAAGGAAATAGGAGCTTGGAGGGAAGAGAGGAAGGCTGGAGAGTAGCCAATATTTTCTTTGAGTATCTATGAGGATTGTACTGAGAGCTGGCTATCTGTGAGAGCTAAAGCTTTGTATAATTCCTATGTATTTCCACCTTGTATGATAATACAAATAGTGGGGTTATTAGTTGAGGCTTTCCGCAAAGTATTTTCATGTGTATTGTGCGATTGATTCTTCTTCTTATGGTTATATTGTTCAGCTCGATCTTTAAGCTTCTGCAAATTGATAGTAGAAGTAGGTTACAGTATTTTGCTTTGATTTATATTGCATTATCAGGTTAACCTACACATATTTTCTACACCCAGGATTTTTTTCTGAGGCACCATCAAATTGGAGAATCCAGTTACAAGGTATCTTATTCCATTCTACGAACTCATTTAGGGATATATGGAGGTTTTAGACATGGTGAAGGGAGGAGTGATGCATAGGATATGGGGAAGGAGAGGGCCAGGCACAAGGGACGAGCCAAGGCAATTACTTGAGGGGAAGAGAGGCTTCACTAATGGGTGAAGGAATTCAAAATAGGAAGAGAGAGATTTCAGGGCGATGGTTTTCATAGGAGGGAAAGAAGAATGAAATGTCATCTTATTTCAAGATAGACAAATGTGTTAGAGGAAATATTTAGGCAAAGCCATCTAGATGTATTTAAAGGAGTTTTTGACATGAAGGGAGCCCATATAAAATTTTGGCCAAGAGGTAAATAAGGAGATAATATCAAAAGGCCAATTGGTTCTAGGGAGAATTGGGCCAAGAAACAAGGACCAGATCGATCTCGAGAACGAACATAAAATAAAGAGATGGGTAAGGTTTTCCTATGAGTTCTCACAAAGGGGACATCTTCAAGTGCCAATAATCCACCTTTCCGGAAGGTTCTCTACGGAGAGGATATTTTTATGAGAGAGCATCCAACAAAAGAATTTTACCTTGGGAATAACATTTTCCTTCCAAATTGAAGACTTAGGGGTAATATGCTCATTAAAGAGCAGGTGAGAGTAGCCTTCCTTGACCAAGTAGGAGGAAATCTTTCAACCCCATCTATCTGCTATATATTGTTCAAGTAGGGCACAACCATTTAATTTATCTTTTTATAGTATCCAAAATTGGAGTCAAATGGGTTGGGATATCTCCAAAGTTCCATCTTGTCTGGAGGCCCTACCTGTCCCAACTAGAAATTTTATCTAAAAAAATAACGCATGCATGCAATAAGTTCTCTTTAAGCATGGGAATTGAAGGATCTAGTCCAAAAATAGGATATTACATGATTGGGTCAATCTAGATGTTAATCATGCTCCCATTCCCTAAAATTTTAGTAATGTTTCTCAAGATGAGAGATGAGGAGAACTAGAGAAGCTTTCGGATAAGAGAGCCTTGAATTAAATGGTTCTCTTTATTGTGCATATATTTATCTCTCATGACATGCACCCACCAATAGTCTAGCCTTGTCTTATGCATTCAGTATCACTTGGCACCCATGGCCGAATTGACTATAGTGGGATCACGAATTCCTAGCCCCCAATGCTGCTTTGGTGCTCCAATAGTCTTCCAGTTCACCAAGTGGAATATTTTATTATCGTGCTTCCCTCCTTCCCATAAAAATTGCTTGATGTACATACAAAGTTGATGCAAAACATATTTAGGGGCTTGAAGAGTTTAGAAACAGTACAGAGGAATGGCTGATAAGATCAATTTCACTAATATGGTCCTGCCTGCATTATTCAATCATATCTCTACCCAATTCACAAGTTTTCTATTGATTTTGTCTATGACTCACTGTGAAGCGTTGGGAGTTTCTTTCCTTAGGTATATTGGTATTCCTAGGTAGTTGAAGTCCTTCTAGTCCCAAAAAGTCTTAAATCCCATAATTTCTTCAATCTTCTTGGCTTTCTATGACATGATATTCCAAGAGTAAATGTGACTTTCGCTATAAATTTTGGTCCCTCCCGAGGCCCCAAGAAACTTGTCTAGATTATATTTAAAGTGCTTGGAAATAACTACAGAGGCCCCTCCTATCATGACGGTGTCATCCAAATACTGTCGTGATTGATGTCTCTGATCCATGCCTTTTATCAAATACTTGAAAACCTATGGATTTCTCTTTCATATTCCATTATTTTTCTCAACAAATCCTTCATTAAAATGTAGAGAAATGGGGAGAGTGGATATCCCTTCCTCATTCCTTGGGATGCCTTTAAAAATCTCGCCACTCTTCCATTAACCATAGGGGTGATCCAAGGTGAGAGATGCACAATGCAATCCATTTTATAAAGGTTTCATCAAACCCCATTTTCTTTAGAACCTTGATGAGGAAATTGTGCTTGACCTTGTTAAAGGCCTTAGCCATATCCAACTTAATTACCATACCTTGATCCCCTCTTTTCCAACTAGAGTTGATGGCTTCCTTAATGAGAATTATGTTGCCAAATATTTTCATACCCAGCATGAATCCACCCTGATTGTCAGAGATATAATGGGGAAGGACTTTTTCTAATATAAAGGCAAGGAGCTTGGAAATGATCTTGTAGGAGACATTGCAGAGTGAAATGGGGTGGAATATAGAAAAGGAGGAGGGATTATAATCTTTGGAGGTTAGGGTTGAGAAGGAGGATTTAATGCCTCCCCCCATGATGAAGAACTTGAAGGAATAACCTATCATTCGGCATATATATATTTTTTTATCAAGTCCCAAAAGTGTTGGTAAAATCTAGGTGATAATCCATCTGGACCTAGGGTTTTATCTGGAAGAAAGGAGAAGAGAACCATTCTAATTTCATCATCCGTTGGAGGAGTAATCAGGAGACCATTCATATCTATAGTAACAAGGTTGGGAAAATTCTCTAATAGTGAGGCCTCATTCTCTTGCTCAAACTGACTAGCCTCCTCGTATAGGTCTTGGAAATGTTGGACCATAACCTCCTTAATGTCCTCAAACTCTGTGATGGTATGCCCCCTACATTGAATCTAGGAAGTTGTTTTTACTTTCTCTATACTTTGCCTTCCTGTGAAATAATTTGGTCTTCCAGTCCCTAGCTAAAAGCCAATTATTTCTAAACTTTAACCTCCAATATTATTCTTCTCTTTTCAGGAGAGTGTGGAGAGCCTGAAGAGTCTCAACGTCATTGTGAAACTCAAACATAGTGACCCAGGAAACCTCTATTTCTTCTTGAATAATCGTTACCTATTGTTCCATGTCCTATATTAAATGTTTCCTTTTTTTTTTCTCCTTGAGCCACTTCTGAATATCTCCTTTAAGACGTTAGATTTTGTTTTCCTAGATAGAGATCAAGCTACACTGCACCCATTGGTACCACAAAAAAGAAACAATATCAGAGAACCCATGAGAGTCTAGCCAATGGGGTGAATATCTAAAGGGAGTAGGGTCAATTTTATGGGAGGGTGAGAGGAGGAGGTGAATAGGATAGTGATTTGAGCCACACCAAGGAAGGATAAAATATTTAAGTCAGAAATTTTGTGATAGGAGGCTATAAGAGGCTAAAAAGTGATCAAGTCGACCAACAATGTGGTCGAGGATTCTATGGTTCTTGTCCCAAGTGTAGAGGAATTTAGAAGGCTTGACATAAAAAGGGCTAAGGGTAGGCATTAAGTCCTCCATGTTTTCTTGGGAGAAATCATGGACAAAAAAAACCCCGTGTTTCTCCTTTTAGCATAGGGAAGTGTTGAAGTCTCTACCAAGGATACAATTGCGTCCATAGTCAAAGTTTCTCAACTCTGTCAGGGACATCCAAGACTCCTTTTCTTGAAACTATGTTGGCATATATACATTGAATATAGTACAAGTTTGTTGTAACTCTAAAATTTTAAATGTATTTGTTATCCAATGGGATGTCTTTGTAGAACTTACATGCTGCATTTGTGTTGGATTCCACATTGTGCCAAGGCCTCCCAAATTTCCTCACGAGATTACCACTACCATATGTCGTTTTCCACAAACTTTGAAGTGGACGGAGGATATTTTTGCCTCTCCTAACTTCGTCTCCTGCAAAAGGGAGACTATTGGTGCTTCCTCTTAAATTAATGAATTCACTTCAACGATTCTTTTCCTGGAGCTAATTCCCCTACAATTCGAAGAGATGATACTCATTATTTAATTCTTGAAGATGATGTCCATTTCCTGAGACCTGTTATATTTCCTTTCTTTCCTCCTTTAACCCCAAGGTCTTCTAATTGTTGAGGAATAGTGTGATGAAACCCAAACTCTTTGTATTTCCTAGTTTGGTCCAACCAAATCTCTTTATTTGTTTTTCAACCTAATCTTATAACCTTTCTAACTATCTCTTAGGCCCTCGTACTTTTTGATTTCTCATCAACTGGTCTTGTAAGAATTGCTAGTTGAGTCATTTCCTTAGAGGATAGGAAGTCCTCTTCATCATGCTCTTCGTCCATTGTGTCTTCTCGAATGTCATGTATTACTTTAATTGAAGGATTCTCTTTCTCCTACTATAGGTCCGAGGCTTTATTTTCTGTCGCATGAACACATAAATCAATTTCCTTTGGGGTTATATGAGAAGAACCACCGACTACTTGGGCATAGTAAATGATGGCATAACAGTTGTGGACTAATCCAACACCCCCACTGTGACTAGATGTCCCTGAGGGGGGAAGCGTTTTCCATAGAAACATTATTTTTTCGAGTGTTTCCCTTTGCCCTCTTGACCTATTTCCACTGCTCATTCAATTCTCCATGCTGATTCTCCATGTTGGCTTCGGATTTTGGGCAGCTTTTGGCGAAATTCCCATATTCATGGTAGATTTTACATTTGAAGCAGAGTTGATCATAGTCCACTTTGTGTACATGGATCTAACTATCCATACGAAGGTTGACTATAGTAGGAAGACCTTTTTCCAGATCTTGTTATACACATATTTGGGCACTGCAACCCCAATCACGTATGTCCATAAACCAATGGCTTCTGAGTCCCTAAAAGTGTTGTTTCACACCCTAAAGGAACAAGGTCAGCTGATTACATCATCTCCCAGAAGTTCTCCATAAACGACTACTCAAAACTGGTCAAAACTGGACCATACAGACTGCTCAGTGCTAAGGGTGCGATGCATCTCACCTGCCACATCCAAAAAGTGTGATGCATACTGAAAATCCCTTCTGTAGGCTACGATGGGCGAGAGTAGACAAATGGCAGAGATAGTTTGCAAGGTGGATGATCATGGAATCTTCCAGAAACTTCTCCTATGACACTTGCCTCTCTGAATTTGCCCAGGGATGAGTAATAGATCATGAATCTCCAAGTGGAACTAAGAACTATCAGATAGAGGACACTAGTCAAAATCCTAGAAGTTGACTCACCCACCTGCAAACATCTATATATGGATCCCTCATCCCAGAGATCCAAGAGGATCGAATATTGTATTTTGTAAGGAAGTTCTATTGGTTTCTTTGTGGAACATCATAGTGTTGGGTGATCTAAGCTTTTCATGACGTGAAGAAGGTCTTTCATGCTGGGAGGATGACGCTGGGTCAGATCAATGGGTTGTAATCCTCTCTTCTACTCTTTCTTTCAATAAAGCTATTTGAGTTTGCCTCCACATTCTTGTATTTTTGAGTTGATATATGCATTTTTGTGGTCAATACATATCTGGTCCTATATTTTTTATGATTGTAGATCTCTGTGCTTTGATGGTATTATGTTGCTTTGACTTTACAGGTGCTCTTTGAAGCGGGGCAAGCAAGGAAGGAGCAGTAAAGATCTGTCAGATGGGAGAGGAAACAAGCAAGGGGCCAAGCGAAAGACTGAGGTTAGTACTCTGTGCTTCTCTCTCATCTACTTCTCATAAAGGAAACACAAGTAATTTTAGTTTGTTTGTTTCTAAGATAGCTACCCGTCCTAGTGTGACTAGCAGCTCTGAATGGACACTAGATTTCCTAATAACAAAATGGAGACTCCACTGGGGAGCGAATAGCTTGTTTGCTTGTTTATATTTGTTTTCATTATAAACTACAAACAGAGCCTGAAGTCAAGCCAGCCAGCCTTCAAACTGCTTTCGCTATGCAACTACAAAGTAGATCAATGCTGCTTGAGTCCATCTTTGGATTTTGTTTATAAACTGAACAATTAATTTGCGAACATCCTAATTGCCCTGGTAGTGGCTCAAGTAACCTCATTAGATCAGCCCCTATGCTTTGTATTTACTGACTATCATTAGCTCAGCCCAAATCCCTGAACTAAGCTGCAAACTATGACCAAATACCAAGTTAAAGTCTTGTCCCTGGACCATCCCACCTTCTCCTCTCGGTAATCTGGATGCATTGCACCTCCCGTGTGCAGTAGGTGAGATGCATCCATGTTTCCCTGTCTTACAGGTGTGATGATCAGATAAGACTATTTCTGCCTCTAGTTTTTGGTTTTTCTTCACTCTCTTAAACTTTATTCAAGAGTTTTTGCTGTCTGTGATCAGTATACCACTATGGAACTTTCCATAAGGAATTTCCACAATGGTTCTTGAAAATACCATGGGGATCATACAAAGTAAAGTCTTTAGTATCGAACTTGAACTTTACTATTTACTTAGCTTTGACATATGCATCCTTGAAGCTCTTAACCTTGTATAATCCAATCTGCAAAGGAAGAGTGGGCTATGGTGCATTCTTCCTCCTATCTAACCCTGCTGATAAGCCTGTGGAGATGTGATATGAGACCTCTTGCATGACCAACTTGTTCGTCAAATACCTTGGTAGAACATCCTCTCCTCCAAACATCATGATGAAGGTGTGACCGGGTGAGGTATACCAATCTACAATGTCAAGTATTGCCTCCATTGCCTCTTGGGACATGCCAGGTGGATCCTGCTCAAATATCAACTTATACAACGAGATGATGAAATGGTCAGTCAACCTCGCCATAACTCCTTGGTATTGGTAGTCACAAGGAAACTTGTAATAAATGTTGACGCCAATCTATTTCATTTTCCATGTCGAGCTCATGCTAGGAAACTAATGTTGGGCACAAATTGCATCAAGTAAATATGTGGACATGTAGAATCTCGCTTGCTCATCCTTGGGTGGATTCCGAGCATTAGTCACATGGACTTTTAACTAAAGAACCAAGCAGTTGAATGGCCTTCTATCATTCACCAACTGGTCCAACACAACCACTGAACCTTCAAGAAAGGTCTCTGTGCTCTCCTGACTATATAATTAGCACGCAAAGACGATAACAAATTGGTATGCCCTCCTTAGAGACTTTGCATTGTAAACATGATTGGGTGTTATTTTGAACTTTGACGTCCCTTTCACCCAACACTTGATAATATATCTGGTGTTCACAAAGCTATGGGTCGCATGAAAAGTGTGTCCATGTGGTTCACTGAATGAGGTAAATGAGACATCTGCTCATAGTTCCACACCCTAAAGTTGGCAAGCTCTACCCTATTGGCACTGATCAATGTCATAGTCTCTCGATGTGTGTGTGAGACAATCCAACGAATGATGTTTTCACATGGGAAGGTGGGGTACCTACATTCAACCTTGTATAAGCTTGATTGCTAGACGTTGATATAAACCTTTTGATCCTCTAAGTCTTCTGCAATGGTATCCTTGATTTGTTGCCATGTCAACTTCATGCCCTTCTTGATGAACAACGCAGTGTCTACATAAACTGGCAAGTTCATGGACACCTGCTCAACTACTTCCACAATACTGATCTCAACAGTATCCTTTGATGCATCTCTCTTCCAGGCCATGTTAATTGCTACTACTAAAGAGTTTCTCAACAAATGTTCTACCTAGAAATAGAGAGGACACTCATGGCATGTAAATGTTAGCTTGAAACCAAGGAAACTTCAACAATAAACCAAGCAACAAACCAAGCTAACGCTGGGAGGGATTGTGCAATCCTGTTTCATAGTGGTGACTATCTTCCTACTGGAACTGCATCATGAGCAGTCCCAACAGCCTGTGGGAAT
Source organism: Pinus taeda (assembly GCA_000404065.3). Taxonomy (NCBI): domain Eukaryota; kingdom Viridiplantae; phylum Streptophyta; class Pinopsida; order Pinales; family Pinaceae; genus Pinus; species Pinus taeda. The sequence goes on along the minus strand of APFE030595448.1, from coordinate 221,029 downwards.
GTCTTGCTAACTCAAACTATGCAATGCGTAGTTCAGTCTAGGCACAAGACAGGAGAAACTATGCATTACACAGTCTCAATGTCTGAGGCTTGGTGTTGGCTCCTAGAATTACGTAGTACATAGTTGGAGCCAGGATTGGGTAGCCTCTGTGTAATTCCATATGCCAAGGTTGACACCTTGAGCTCTAGAAAAGCGCAGTGCACGCCACGAAAACCATATCCGGGCCAAGGAAGCCCAGATTTGTCCAAGGGGAGTGTGAAATCAAACAGATTTGAAGGATAGTGTGATTTTGATTGCAAACCTAAGTGAATGATGATGCATGCAAGTGAAACAAGTGAAATAATCAAAAGGAAATTGAAGCATGTAAAGAGATTCACCAAAACGATGACTTTTAGTGAAAAAATTGGGCAATACATGTGACACTTGGGAAAGGCAATGTAAAACTTAAAAAAAAACACTTGTACAAGCTAAAACAAGTCGAAACACAAGTGACCATTAAAAAAAACGAGTGAAAAAAACACTCTCACAAGCAAAACAAATAGAAAAAGCAACACAAGACTAGAAAAGCAAGACTTACTTGTAAAATCAATGACAATCACACCAAAGGTTCCTTAATCTCCTAGGGAATGTGAGAGCTCTAAGATCGAATTTGGAAATGAGATTTGGCAACATCATTTAAATAGATTTGGTTGATTTAGGGTTTATGATGTGAAGCCCAAAAATCAAGGGAAAAGTGACACTTGGCGGCAGTTTCCAAAATAACTCAAGTGCCTCCTTCATATTTCTAAAAATAGATCTGTATTTTCTAGGGTCTTTTTTTTCGCTTTTCCCTTTTTTCTTTTTTCGGAAAAAAAAAATTGACATGCATGCCTGGAGAGATTGCGTAGTTCTAGGAAGGATTGGACAACTCACTATCTCAAGCACTGAGCAACTTCTGAGGAAAAATCTTCTATGAAATTTATGGGATGAGTGGCTTTGGGATGCCTCTCATGCTCTTTGTGGTTTCCCAACAGAAGGCTCACTGTCAACTGGCTCTGCGTAGTTTTGGAGCTAAAGGCTCACTATCAGCTTGGATTACGCAATTCCAGAGAGAAAGGTTGGTTTCCCTCAAGGATTGCGAAATTCACTAAGCCATGCCTAGAACTAGGTGAAAACCAAATCAAGGGATCATCTTGTGGGTTAGACAGTAAACCAAGAACACACAAGCCATAATGCAAAGAATGAAGCTCAATCAAAGGAAAAGTACTTGGGTCAATGCGAGATGAGTTGCTATGATTTAGGAGGGAGGCTCCAAAACAAAGCATAGGCAAAATTTTGTAGGGTGGTTGTAGCCACTAAAACATTGGCAACACGCTATTAGAACTCTAACTCTCTCTATGGACCTTTTCTGCTTTTAAAGTGAGTCTAACTCTTCTGAAAGTGTTGTTTGATTCTTCGATTGTCATAGCTTCTTCACTAGCTTAAGTTTAATATGTAGTCCCTATGAATCTCTTTATCAGCATAACACATACCAGGCCAAGTCAACTGGGTTTTTTCAATTGGGAATGAGAGGTATAATGATGCACAAGTAGTGTATACTGTCCGATTTTAGTTTCAACTCAGGTGTTGCTCCACTGCCAGTAGTCATGGATAGTACCCAGTGGAGTCACATCAAGAACAAAAGCATTTCTCCTCTACCAGCGAGTCTGGATAGTATCCCATTAGAGTTATTTTCTTTGCCTCTCTGCACATGAAGCCTTTCTCTTCTTTCACCTTTCTTTTATTTTTTTCCTTTTTAAATAACTTTGCATAGGCACTTATTTATTTCATGAGGCAAAAGAGGGATCCCGACTTATTGAGAGAAGAAGATGTTGTCCCTTTAGAGAAGGAGGTTTATATATACCTTAGACATACTTGTTAAGGTTTTCCTCCAGTCCTTACTCTACTTGACTGAGTTGGAAAGGGTTAACCAAATATAGAAAACTGATTAGAGTAGTCGATACTAATTAACAGTGCAAGCATCATGATTTCACCATGATTCTCTCTGAAAGGAATGTATTTTCCATCAAGGTATGATCAACTAGAATAAACAAAAGATACTCATAAGGAGAGGGAATAGACAAAGAACCAAGTGTTGATAGTTATACAAGTCCTCTTGGGTTTCACCCTGCTTGTCTTAAGAAGCCAAACGTGGTTTCATGCAGAAACTATTCCTACGAATGCACAAGCAAACACACAAAGGAAAGAAGCAAGACAAATCAAGACATAGTAAGCAAATAAAAAAACAAAACAAGAAAGCAAACACTACTCCTACTCCTAAGCTAAGAAAATCATTCAGTAACTCACGTGAAGTGATATTTCCAATGCATCCACTAGTGCATCAGTTGACCCATGTAGGTGAAAACATGATTGAGTAAAAAGATATCGAAGAAAACCAACAAACGAAAAAGATGAAACAACAAAAACCAAATTGTTTGAAGTTTGAATGCATCCACATAAAAGAAAAGTTGAAATAACATGAAAGGCACTCTATAGATGTATCATGGTGTCCTGTCACATTGTGTGTGGAAGACAAGCATGTACACACCTTCAAACTTGGAAAATGAGCAAATGTGAAGAAAGAAGAAAATTTTCGTTTCGCAATAGTTCTTGCTACGTATGACTCCTTCAATGCATGAGAAATAGTATCGTGTGATTATGGTGGAGGATGAAAAAACTCTGAATTGGATTGATTTTCAATGTGGATAGGAGAGTGATGAGGAGCCTAGGGAGGCTCATTATATTTTTGATTAGAAGTGGAACTGAACTCAACGTTATGAGAACCTAACATAACTATCAGCATAGGATGAAGTGCCTTGATAGCTTTAGGAGTTTCCACTTCATCAGAAGAGGGATCATCAGAGACCAGTGGCTTAGAAAGATCAATAGTAGGTGAATCAAAATCATGATGAAATGAGTGAGAGAAAAGATCACAAAAGCCATGATCAGAAATTTTGAAATGAACAATGACATCTCATGGTATGACCATTCATAAAGACCAGGTGATGAAAAATAAGAATTTTCACCCTCTAAATTTTTGAAAATGTAAGATGAGGGTTTGGGTGGATCTGGGAAGAAATATTTGTCCTCTCTACAATCAAATGAAAGACTCACAACCCATGTGAATGATTAGAAGTGGAAACATCGAGAGTTGAAATTTCACAAGAGGGAACAAAAATGGCAGAATCATAGAAGTTGTTAGGATAAAGAGGACAAGGTTCAGATGGAAGGACATCCTTCACCACATCTTCATGTTAAAAATCCCACACATACTCGTCAAAAATGATAGCACAGGTTGGATGTTCAACACCAACTCCATCCAAAACTTGATCGTCGTGAACATAACATGTGGAATCTGGAATGGATGAAGACAACACACCAAAATATGGAGGATCAAAAGAACCAATAGATAAAGGCTGAGAAGATAAGAGCATGTTACAACCATTAGACTTGCAGTGCAAATCTGCACAAAAATCTTGAGCAGGTGGGATAGGAGGACATGGTGAAAGCTCAACAGGTGGATTGACAACTTCTCCCACCTCGTCCCGTGGAGCAAGAGTTGTTTGATGAGAAGGGAATGAAGGGTCACTTGTGACAACAACCTCTTCCATCTCAGATGTAGAGGCTCCAATGCTAAGGTATGTTGGGAGAGAGCCAGAAGTTTCTAACTTTTTCCGATTCTCAAAGATGTGAACAAGTTATTGAAATATTCCTTCCTAAAATTTCTAGTCAACTTCATCTTCAGGAAATTCAAAACAATAATGAAGAAAATGATCATAAAAGTGCTGAAGTGATTTGTCAGGTGCTTTTCACTTTTTTTTTTTTTTTTTTTTTTATGAAGTGTTGTATGGTCATAAAGGATGGAATCACATCATAATTATCTAAGCATGTGACCAAAAGAGTATATAGATGTTGCGGGCAATGTGTGACACCATTTCTTAATGTGCCTTTCAAATGTGAAAGTGAACAACCGACATGCAATGTCATTTGAGGGGACATCATTCCTATCACAGAAGCCCTAAAAGGAAATTCACTACTAGAACAGGGGTGTCCAAGTTTTTTCCATTGAATTTGTATTTTGACAAGTCATCTATAACATTTTCTGTCAAATCGAAATCAAGAGTGTGAGAAAAACATGTTAGGGTTGGGATTGAGACATAAGTCATGAATGATGTGCATAAATTCAAAGGGCTCAACTTGTCATCTAGCCCTCCTTCTAGTGCTAGGAATGTTGATAGTGTTGTACCACAAACATTCAAGGGGATCCCCCCGGTAAGAAGTCCAAACTTGACCTTAGATCGTTTGGAGTAGGAGTCCCAACAATGGGTGGTAGTATAGTGCCTTTAACCACCATAGCACACAAAGTTAAGTTTGACGAATTTGGGTGGAAGCAAGTGTGTGACCTTGAAGTGAGTCAAGTGAGATGCATGGAGGTTCTAACACATGGAGGGGAAAAGGAACTGTGCCCTTAGAAGCCTATAATTGTACGCATATTTAAAGGAACACATGAGAGGAATGACATCACAGGCTAAGATGTCGAATAGTCCACAAGTTAAAGTGATGGGTTAATCCAACAACACACATTCAACAAGATTCATACAATTTCATAGAAAGAAGTTCATAATAAAATTCATAATTTAAACAACATACATTGCTAAAGCAACCAAAATAGTCCAACTACAATAACAACATATGCAAGAAACCATGTTGGCTTTGTTATCATTATTATAAGTGAAAGTTCCATCCATACATACACCATATACAACCACTAGCCCTAATAGTGGAGCATTATAGTCAAGAACATCTTCTCCTCCAAAGAAGTATACTCTCTGTTACACAGTATTTTGTTACGCCTCATGCACTTCCCTATGACATACCTCAAAGTGCTTGAAACATGACCATAATGCATTGTACTCATTTATATATATAGTTCAGAGCCTTCCTAAGACATTTATTAAAAAATTCCTTTACTTTCCCTTGAAGGAAATAGCTCTTTAACCGTAATTTGAGCATCATCGCTCTTATGAGGCTAAAAACCACGATGGTTGCATGTTTCACTATACCCAACCCACGATGGCATCACTATGTTTGCTCATATACCTGTGATCATTGCAAAAAGGTAATTTTCCTAAAGGAGATGATAATTTTCGTGATCTAGAAGCTTCGAGAGCATCGAGTTGGAGGTGGTTTAACATAGATGAGGTTGAATCCTCCTAACTTGACCTCTTTTTCTTATCCCTATGAGCTACCTCCTTGAGATGTGGGCCTGCTCCTATCTTTGGAGAAGTCATAACTCCCTCTCCCAGTGTATAATTCATCCTCTCCCATTCCCATATGGTTGGTCAGGTTAGAAGTTGGGTTCATATTTGTCCATTCGCACCCCTATGTTGAGCTTGTTCTTAGAGGCTATTCATTAGACATGGAGAAGGAGTGTTTGGAGAGCTTCTTGGCTTGGACTTGGATTACCACTCAAGGAGAGCCTTTCAACATGAAGATTGTGGTTGTAAGCTTTCCTTTATTCTTTAAATAATATACAAACTGCTGGTTCATCTTCCCAAAATATATATGTTCATGTATGTATTAGCTTGCCATTCCTTGATCAGCTAAGTAGGTTATTATTGGATTTTCTATTAGTTTTGGCATGCTTTGTTGTCTCTTGATTACTTGTGTAGATACATAAGTGTTGAAAGAAGCAGGAACAAGTCTGTGACACAAGTGGATTGAGGATCTCAACAAAGGAAATCAGAATAGCATCAGAGTGAGGTAGGTCATCTCTCTCGTTCTACTTTTCAATTATAATCTAGGAATATGTCTAGTTGATTGTCACTTTAGTTTCTAGACCCACCCAACGGGCTAGAGGGATTGTCTTTGTCCACAGAGAGGATTAACCTTGTCAACTAAATGGTGACTCCACTGGGGAGCCTATGACCCTTGCCATCCAATCTTTCACCCTGATCTTTTGTCTAATTTGACTAGCCGTCGATTTTTTAGCTTGTCTGCATCAGTATGGGTTTATACCATCATTGGTTACTGCCTTAGACTGCTAAGTCTGGATTGTTTCTTGTAATATTTTTATTTTTTTCCATATTCCTCGCCCATCGCGAGTATACCCTTTACAGTCATGATGGCATTGCGGGTTTTACCTTTACAGTCGCAATGATCACTATTTTTACCTTTACAGTCACGATGAAAAAAAAAATTCTTCATTTTTTGGTCTTTCTGAAACGATCATTACTTTTTTTTAAAAAAGTAGTGATTTCATCGCTGGTTTTCCTATGTAAAGTAGTGATAACTGCGGGTTTGGGTATGAAAAGTAGTGATGATCCTTGAATATGAGAATTTTTAAGATTTCTTCCTTAGAATCCAGTGTCTCTTGGCCCCTAATGTATTTTCCCATTCTGTATGCTTGGATTTGTCAATGTTTTGATTGATTGCCTTGATTAATTTGCAAAATTTGTCTCGTTGGCTTCGAAGTGAAATTTGACTGAATTCTAGGGTTTCTAGTCATTGGTCATTGCTTGCTTCTTGTTGATGTTGTTTAGATTTTTGTTTTTCTTATTGATTGAGTTTTGTTTTCTATGGAAATCATTGAAAACATCGTTTTTCATTTATTTTATCTTGTATTTCGAAAATTAATTTTCATGAAAATGCATTAGATTAGTTGCATTGAAAAGTTATTTTTTGACATTCATCATTGAAAATATATCACATTTTTTTGATGATTGAAATCTAAAAACTATATTAGGTGCATCAAATCATTCAAAACAAAAAGAAAAGAATAATTCATATAAATGCATCTTAGTAAATTAAAACCATTTTGCTTTCGAAAAAGTTGCATTTAGGATAGTGAAAAGTGAAATTTTTTTTTACTTTTGGCATTGGGTTTGGAAGATGAAAGTGAAAGTTAGTGGAAGGATTTTTGCATGATGCATTTTGTTTGATGCATTATTGATTGAAATTTTTTCCCTTGATTAGTCTAGATTTCATTGAAACGAAAAGTTTTCCTTTTCTAATATAGCTGCATCATAGGTGTTCAAGTAACATCACTAAGGCCTTGAAATCAAAACATAATTCCAAGATCAAATTTAAAATATATCAATTAATCTAAGGAGAATCTGAAACATTAATGCTCATACTCAGAGGTCTAGGCTAGATACGTGTTCGAGCGTCTTTAAAACTTAGCAGTTGTCATTCTCTTTTGCATTAGACAGTGCTAGCACAGACTTGTACTCCCTGTATCGTAGAGTATGTAAAGGGAGATCCACATAGGTTGCAAACCTGTATCTGTAGGAAGCCAAGTCTGCCACCCTATAAATGCGATATATTGAACAAAACATTCAGGGAGATTTCCTGCACATATGCCAAGTCCTTGGTAAATTTATTTGTTGAGGCATATATTGTAGTTCACAGTTACTTGGTAGTCCTTTTACATAGATTCACATGAGCAGTCATTTTGATCTTTTCTAACTCTTTAAATTTGAAAAGATCATCAAGCACTTCTCCTTCCAAGCTCGTTAAACCAACGAATGTGACTAGAGTCACATTTTTGTCCTTTTCTCGACTCTTAAAACATGAAAAAGAAAAGTTTTTGTTTCCAATTCTAAAATTAATTGACCGTGGAACAACATCCTTCCTATGGAAATACTCCTTAGTAGATCTTAGGTTGATACTGATGACAACATTTCCTGAATTTACTAGTCAAGGCAACCCCTTTGATGGGAATCCTAGTTCTTTTCCTTGTTTTGGAAATATCGGTGCTCCCTATATGGCAACGTTGTCCCTTCCTGGATTGACCATTGGTCTGCCAGTTTCGTTGTTTTCGACCTTGGTGGTTTGGAGTGTCGAAACTACTTTTCAACTGAGTTCTCCTCCACCTTAACAACGTCAACCTCAGGTTGATCCTAAGGTTGACCCCTTTCCTTCTTCACCTATTTCTTCACCTCATTCTTCCTCTTCGCCTGGTGAAGAAGAAGAGGATGAAGAAGAAGAAGAAAAATAAGAGAGAGGGAACCAAACAACTATTGCTACAGATGAAACTAATGTAGAAGAATATTCGAACTAGCCTTAGAAAGTAAAATTTCCTTGCATGTTATGTAAGGGTGACCACCTTCGAAACTGTCTTGGTATTCCCAAGGTCTTAAGAGTGTGGTCCATAGGTTCACATTGACCTTTGTCATTAGCCTCTGGTAATCATGCTAGTGATAAACCTTCAACTAGTGACAATAAAGCTCATGGGAAAAAGGAAAAAGTCAAATTTCCTTGTAATTTGTGTGAAGGTAATCATCCCATTCACCTTTCTCCTTTAATGGATGAAACTTCCAAAGAGTTGGAAGACCTTACTGCTTCCTATTCTAATATTCTGACTAGGTACCGAAAGCTTTCCCCTGATCCTTCACTAGTTGATCTAGTGATTGATGAAAAGTCATCTTTGGTGAACCCCACTCTCTCTGAAAGAGAGTCTCGTGAGTCCATTCGCAACCAACCATTGGTCGTGAAAATGGTAGACTTGGTTCCACCTTTAGTTAATTGTACCTTTCTGGTAGAGAGTAAACCTCATACTGCTCAGGTTCTTCTAGTTTCTCCAATTTCGAATGAACAGGAGGGAAATTGTCCTATTCCTAAGGTGCATGAGGGAATTTCTCCTGTTCCCATCGAGCAAGAGGGTAGCTCTCATGTTCCTATGACACCCCGGTTGAGTAGTTTAGTGACTGCTTTTGATTGGAGTCGATTGGCAGGATATTGTCTTCCATCTTATGTGCCTTTCCAGATTATAGTATGTTGGCATTATGGCATAGGTTTGATGCTATGACTCTGGTGTTGTCCTTGATGGCAACTCATCTTGGTGACAGATCTCAGTTCTGGCACTCAGAAAGAAGAAAAAGGCTTATACGCAGGTTCATCTAGATGAAGACGCGTATGCACGCGGGTTATACATTACAAAAGCACATATATGTTGGGGAACTTACCCTTGGTCCATGGTAGTTAGTCCTTGGGATTTGAACCTATGGTTTTGGACCATGGCATCTCGTCAGATGTGCTGCTCCCTAGTTTTGGGTTCATGGTATTGAAATGTTATGGTTTTGGACCATGGTATTGTGGAAGGCCTAAGACTATAAAAGAGGAAGGAGATCTTGTGGCAAATGACTATCTGAATTATCATTGAATATTTGAAAAGTGGTAGATCTGAATGTTGGTAATTGGGTTATGGTGCAGATCTGGATCTAAATAAAGGAGGAACCTTAGCGCAAAGAAGAAGGATAAGTTCTATTGATGGGTCATAATCTCTAAGCTTGAATGACAGTATCTTTATATGATTTTGGTATATTTTATGTGGCGCTTGCTTGATCTATAACACTGATAATCTGGGTTAATTAGTGTTTTTGAATATCTGGAAGAGTGAATTATCCTTTATAGATCTGTACGTAGGTTCAGTGAAGCGAAGGCGCGTATACACGTTGGTTCAGTGAATTAAAACAACGTATACATAGGTTGTTCCAAACACAGAAGCGTACGCACGCATGTTGCAGGTTATTGAAATAGCGTATATGCTTTAAGTTGTGATCTAGCTGCTTTTGTTTATTGCTGCTGTGTTCTGGGTTGAGTGTTTGGTGTGTGGTTTCTGATACTGTGTTTTGGGTACAACTATCAGAGAAGTATCTACTTGATTTAGATCTAATTGGTGGAAAGGAGATTGGTTGATTCTTGATGATTGATTGATGTTTATGGATCTAGTCTGAAAATTTATGAAACGTGGTCCCTAGGAGAAAGAGAAGGTTGTAGCCTTTTGTAGGCTAGCACCTACGTACTAGTATCTTGGCTAGTGCAAGAGCTAAAGGGGGTTGTAGCTCCCTTCCAGGAGAAGCTGGAGAACGAGAGAGGGTTGTAGCTCTCTGTAGATTGCAGCTTGCGTACTGGTAAAGGACTGCACCACTACATTGTAAAAGAAGTTTCTAATTTAAAAGAAGATAGAGACGAATTGAAGCAGGTGGTTTTCACCCACATTGGGTTTCCACCTTGTATCTTGTGTTCTTGTGCGTGATTGTCCTTCTGTTCTGTTTTAATGTCTCTGGTTACTGGTTATTTTTTTCTGCAACACAGATTAACAATCATCATCAGAAAGATAAAGTAAATTAAAAGCTTGCCTTGTATACGCGGTTTTCCTTCTGCATAGATGCGTATATACGCGTGTTTAACTAACTGAAGTAGCATATATCAGTAGTTTTGGAAAAGGAATATTTGACTTGATAATACTAATTCACCCCCCCCTCTCAGTATCATTTCCAACAATTAGTATCAGAGAAGGTCCTTCAGAAGAAGCTTGATCGCTTGAACGAAGATCTTTCATCATGAGCAACTACGAGAGGGAAGCATCAATCAGGCCACTGATTTTTGATGGGACAAAATTCGTATATTAGAAGGTAAGAGTTATTGCCTATCTTCAATCTCTTGGTACAGAAGTCTAGGATATCATAGATACAGGGTATACTTTTCCATCAGCAACTCCTACAGATCCGGCTGAGAAAAGGAAATATGAAACAAATGCAAAGGCAGTCAATACTCTATTAGGATGCCTATCTCAATCAAAATTTGTCAATGTATTGCAGTTTAAATCCGTAAAAGAGATATGGTACAAGATAATTCTGAGCTATGAAGGAGATGACCAGGTAAAACGAGAAAAACTTCAAACCCTTAGGATTCAGTATGAAAATCTCAAGATGTATAATGATGAAAGTGTGGCTAATTATTTTCTTCATGTAGAAGAGATTGTTAATTGTATGAAAAATTTGGGTGAAGAAATAAAAGAGGTTGTTGTGGTTGAAAAAGTTCTAAGGTCTTTGTCCTCTATATTTGAATCTAAAGTTTCTGCTATAGAAGAAAAGGAGAATCTACAAAACCTTAAAATGTCATAGTTGCACGGAATTCTAACTGCTTATGAAATGAGGAAAGGAGGTCCATCAGATAGGAGAGTAGCTACCTTCAAGGCTTCAGGCAAAGGAGAGTACTATGAGTTAGGACACGTGTCAGAAGAAGAAGAAGAATAAAAGTTTGTCAGAAATCTTCAACGGGGTACTGGAAGATTCAGAGGTAAGTTACCTTTCAAATGTTTTGCTTGTGGAAGAGTAGGTCACTATGCTGCCAAATGTCCTCAGAAGGATAAGATTGACAGCAGGAAGGAACCTATTAGATGGAACAAGAAACAAAATAAGAAAAGCTATTACACTCATGAAGATAGTGATGGACTATCAAATAGCGATGAAGATGAACGAGGTAATCACTATAAACGTTTAGTGGCCTTTGAAGATGATGATTACATGGATGCTATAGATGTGGATGGATTTTATGAAGAGATTTCTAGACTCAAAACATGTTTAGAAGAAAAGAGTATGATCATTGATACTTTGCAATATCAACTTGATGAAAAGGAAAAATCTCTTGAGAAGTTAGAATGTGAAATTGTTGGCCTAAGAAAAGATATTGAGAAAACAAAGGCCCTTAATATTAAATTTTCTAAAGGATCTGAAACTCTGAATGAGATTATCAATGTTTAGTGTTGCCCTCTAATCAAGATAGGTCTGGGGTATGATGGAGAAGCATCTCAAGCTTCCACTTCCAAAAGTTATCTTGATGCAGCAAGAAGGAGTGAGCAAAGGCCTAACAGAAATCTTCAGGTAAATCAGGGATAGTATTCCTCAAGAACAAACAAATACTATCAAGAAAATCAAGGGCATGCTACAAAGAGAAGCTACAACCAGCCACAGGTAAAATCTTCCCAATTTTCTTCAAAAATGGATGTCAGTAGAAATTACAATCGGTTGGAGGATAGTCGCAGGAATTTCTTCAATGGCTAATGTTTCTCTTGCCATAATTTTGGTCACAAAGCAGTTCAATGTGTTGCCTATAAAACAATCATGACTAGAGAAGCTCAAAAACAAAGAAGTGTGCCTGCAATCTCGAAGAGGACCTATAACAACTTTTCCGCCCTTGATAGTGAAATGGAATGCTCTATTTGTAATAATTTTGGTCATGAAGATTCTGAATGCAGGAGTAGGTTTTGGAAGACAACTCAGAAGGAACAAACCTGAAGTGCCAAAACATGGAGAATGAAGGAACCATAGTCAGAAAGATGTGGGATAGCTTTGTATGTAGAAGGACAGGAAAATCAATGGTACATCGACAGCGGATGTTCTAAGCATATGACAGGTGATAAAGAAAAACTTGAATCATACACTGCTTTAGAAAAAGGAAAGAAAGTTTCTTTTGGAAATGATACCCCTGCAGCCATGAAAGGAAAAGGCATTGCTTTGTATAATTCCTATGTATTTCCACCTTGTATGATAATACAAATAGTGGGGTTTTTAGTTGAGGCTTTCCTCAAAGTATTTTCATGTGTACTATGTGATTGATTCTTCTTCTTCTAGTTATATTTTTCAGCTCAATCTTTAAGCTTCCGCAAATTAATAGTGGAAGTAGGTTATAGTATTCTGCTTTAATTTACATTGCATTATCGGGTTAACCTACACAGATTTTCTACATGGTATTAGAGATGGATTTGTAGAAATTTTATACATGGTATCGGAGCTATGAAGAGTATACTGAGAAGAGAATTTGAAGTCTGAAGTTCGGGGTTGCAATTGCAAATCTAATTCATATCATACTTTAAGATTGGCCAATGGAATTCTATGGCTTGAGACTTGAGTATGGCTTGGAAGGTAGCTTGAATTACATAGCATGGAAAGATAGAATGGAGGTTGGATTAGAAGATAATGGCTTGAAGGAATTCATTGATCAAGAAATCCCAAAGCCATCTTGAACTGCACAAGATTTGGCTGAGTGGAAGAAGTGTGTGGCGAAGGCAAGATGGATCATCCTTGGGGGAGTTCAAGACCATATTGTCTCGAGTCTCCATGGGAAGGATACTCCATCTTCAATGTGGAAGACATTGAAGGACCTCTACCAGAACAGTAACAACTAGAGGAAATTGATGCTCAAGGATAAGCCTCAAAGAATCAAGATGGAGAACGACGATACTATTTCCACATATCTAAACAAGCTCACCATCTGCAGATATGAGCTTGGTAGTGTGCGAATAACTACTGTCGATGATTATATGGTGAGCCTCACTCTCCTTCGCCTTCCAAATAGTTGGAAAAGCCACTAGGACTGTGTGAATGGAAGGGTGAAACTTCTGGATTGGGAACGACTGTGGTCGGATCTTATGCAGAGGAGATTAGGAAGAGCACACAAGATGGTTCTTCATCCAAGAATGATGATGAAGAAAATATGGCCTTAGCAAGTAAGGAAAGGAAAGGGAAGGGGAATTCTTCCCATTTGAAATCGAATTCTTCTCATGGAGGGAAGAACGGTGACATGTCTAAAAGACCTCAAGATGCACATGGAGATGGGTGACGATGGAAGGTATAGTGTTTCAGGAGTGGGCATGATTGTTGTTTAGAGGGAGCATGGAGGTCCTTTTGCCTTGACAGATGTGAAGTATGTGACTGGACTGAAGAAGAACTTGGTATCGGTCACAATGTTGGAGGACAAAGGCTACAATGTTGTCTTCGCTAAAGGAAAGGCATTCCTAAGACACATATCCATGGGTCGGACCAAGAGGATAGAGATTCGAGTGAAGAATCTCTATAAACTAGAGGTAGATGATTTTGCATCATTGAGTATGAAAGTAGAATTGGTGCAAAGCTAAGACATTGGCGAGTTGTGGCACATGCGGTTGGGCCATTTGCATCATGGGGCTTTCAAGATAATTTAGTAGATATCTACAAGGCTTCCCAAAGGTAAACTTGAGAAAGTTGACAAATGAAAAGGTTTTACCTTGTGAAAGCACACCAAATCTTCCTTTCATGATCGAGACAGTTGAGAAAAGGCTATCTTAGAGCGAGTTCATACTGATTTGTGTGGACCATTCTTGACAGCATCCACAATGAAGTAAAGGTATTATGTGATTTTCATTGATGACTATTCTCGTAAATGCTGGATTTATTTCATGCAGAAGAAAGACCAAACCTTCAAAAAATTTTGTGAGTTCAAAGCTTTGGTTGAGAAAGAGTCATGGAAGAATATCAAGGCCTTGAGAAGTGACAATGGTGGAGAATATGTCTCTCAAGAGTTTAAGGACTTTTGTGTAGTGAAGGGAATTAAACAAGAGTTGACAGCACCTCATAACCCATAACATAATGGGGTGACTGAGAGGAAGAATATAACTATTGTAGGGGCAACACAGGAAATGTTTAATGACCAAGGCCTACCACTTCACTTGTGGGCTGAGGCATGCAACACAATGGTCTATTTGCATAATATAAGCCCACATTGCATACTTGGGATGAAGACACCAGAGGAAGGTTTCTCCAGTAAGAGATCAGATGTGGGTCACTTCAGGATCTTTGGCTCATCAGTATATTGCCATGTGACAAAGGATTCATGGAAGAAGCTTGAGCCGATAGCAGAGTTGGGGATACTTGTGGGGTACACTAATACACCTTACAACTATTGGGTGTACTTGCCTACCAGTTAGAAGACAGTGGTTTGCAAAGATCTCAAGTTTAGTGAGTAAAAGGCCATGCGAGCTTCCCTTGAGAGGGAACTCCAACTACCAGCTGTGGAGGAACTATTGGTTCCTAAGGAGAAGGAGCCTCAGACTGATGTGGAGAAACCACATGCAAAGGTTCCAGAAGTGGATACCTCCACTCAAGCAGAGTCTTCAAGAGATGGACAGAAGCACACAAGAGAAGCTGACAGATTGTTGGAGGATGCAAGAGAGAATGTGGGAGCACCATCTTCTCAGTGCAAACAAAGGAGGTCACCTAAGAGGTACACTAGATACATGGCCCTTACTAGTGAAAGTGTAGAGACCGAGCCATCTTCCTTTGAGGAAGCAGTGCAGCAGCCGATTTGGGTTGATGCTATGGTGGAGGAGTATGACTCCATAGTTTGTAACAGTGTTTGGGATGTGGTTTTGAGACTAGAGAACAAGTTAGTTGTGAGTTCCCATCGGCTTTAAAAGGTAAAGAAAGTTGCCGATGATGGGAGGATCATGTTGCTCCAGTATATTTCGATAGAGGAGCAAGATGTTGACATTTTGACAAAGGCATTGTCAAAGTGTAAATTCCAGTTCCATAGAGATAGGATTGGGGTGGCAGATAATCCCTTTCTTGTTGAGAGGGACTGTTGAAATATGGCAACAAGAATATTCCAATTTAATTTGTCCGTCAATTAAATTGTAAATTAAAATCAAATTTAGTCTTAACAGCTACTTGGAAATAATTAATTAATTCATTTTGAATTAATTAGCTGGATAAATTCAAGTTAGAAGTCTTTCTAAAGTCATGCAAGAGTTATCCATTAAATTAAGTGGACAAGATTGAGTTATATTTGAGTTGTAATTAGTTAACTCAGTTTACTGAGTTAAGTCTAGTTAAATTAGTTCCAAACTGTTTGAGGAATTAATAGTGATTTAACAGTCAATTGATGCATGCACGCACTCAACTAGTGCTACTCCAGTTAACTAAAGATTCCCTCATCAGAAACTCATGCATGTCTACTCTGAGAAAGACCCAGTTGAGATTAAAGTCAAGGGTAGTGTACTATCAGTTGCATGTGTTTTCTCAAAGGGAAAGCTCATGCATGTAGTCAAGGATAAATCCTTGAGGATTGCGTAGTTTTGAAGTGTGTGAGATCAGAGTTTTTCACTTGGTTGAAGGATATCATCTACAAGGAACAGTGCAAGGAAATAGGAGCTTGGAGGGAAGAGAGGAAGGATGGAGAGTAGCCAATATTTTCTGTGAGTATCTGTGAGGATTGTACTGAGAGCTGGCTAGCTGTGAGAGCTAAATATTTGTATAATTCCTATGTATTTCCACCTTGTATGATAATACAGATATTGGGGTTATTAGTTGAGGCTTTCCCCAAAGTATTTTCATGTGTATTGTGCGATTGATTCTTCTTCCTATGGTTATATTGTTCAGCTCGATCTTTAAGCTTCTGCAAATTGATAGTAGAAGTAGGTTATAGTATTCTGCTTTGATTTATATTGCATTATCAGGTTAACCTACACATATTTTCTACACCCAGGATTTTTTTCTGAGGCACCATCAAATTGGAGAATCCAGTTATAAGGTATCTTCTTCCATTCTACGAACTCATTTATGGATATATGGAGGTTTTAGACATGGTGAAGGGAGGAGTGATGCATAGGATATGGGGAAGGAGAGGGCCAAGCACAAGGGACGAGCCAAGGAAATTATTTGAGGGGAAGAGAGGGTTCACTAATGGGTGGAGGAATTCAAAATAGGAAGAGAGAGATTTCAGGGCGATGGTTTTCATAGGAGGGCAAGAAGAATGAAATGTCATCTTATTTCAAGATAGACAAATGTGTTAGAGGAAATATTTAGGCAAAGCCATCTAGATGTATTTAAAGGAGCTTTTGACATGAAGGGAGCCCATATAAAATTTTGGCCAAGAGGTAAATAAGGAGATAATATCAAAAGGCCAATTGGTTCTAGGGAGAAGTGGGCCAAGAAACAAGGACCAGACCGATCTCGAGAACGAACATAAAATAAAGAGATGGGTAAGGCTTTCCTATGACTTCTCACAAAGGGGACATCTTCAAGTGCCAATAATCCACCTTTCCGGAAGGTTCTCCACTGAGAGGATATTTTTATGATAGAGCATCCGACAAAATAATTTTACCTTGGGAATAACATTTTCCTTCCAAATTGAAGACTTAGGGGGAATATGCTCATTAAAGAGCAAGTGAGAGTAGCCTTCCTTGACCAAGTGGGAGGAAATCTTCCAACCCCATCTATCTGCTATATACTGTTCAAGTAGGGCACAACCATTTAATTTATCTTTTTATAATATCCAAAATTGGAGTCAAATGGGTTGGGATATCCCCAAATTTCCATCTTGTCTAGAGGCCCTACGTGTCCCAACTAGAAATTTTATCTAAAAAAATAACGCATGCATGCAATAAGTTCTCTTTAAGCATGGGAATTGAAGGATCTAGTCCCAAAATAGGATATTACATGATTGGGTCAATCTAGATGTTAATCATGCTCCCATTCCCTAAAATTTTGGTAATATTTCTCAAGATGAGAGATGAGGAGAACTAGAGAAGCTTTCAGATAGGAGAGCCTTGAATTAAATGGTTCTCTTTATTGTGCATATATTTATCTCTCATGAAATGCACCCACCAATAGTCTGGCCTTGTCTTATGCATTCAGTATCACTTGGAACCCATGGTCGAATTGAATATTGTGGGATCACGAATTCCTAGCTCCCGATGCTGCTTTGGTGCTCCAATAGTCTTCCAGTTCACCAGGTGCAATATTTTATTATCGTGCTTCCCTCCTTCCCATAAAAATTGCTTGATGTACATAAAAAGTTGATGCAAAACATATTTAGGGGCTTGAAGAGTTTAGAAACAGTATAGAGGAATGGCTGATAAGATCAATTTCACTAACATGGTCCTTCCTGCATTATTCAATCATATCTCTACCCAATTCACAAGTTTTCTATTGATTTTGTCTAGGACTCACTGTGAAGCGTTGGGAGTTTCTTTCCTTAGGTATATTGATATTCCTAGGTAGTTGATGTCCTTCTAGTCCCGGAAAGTCTTAAATCCCTTAATTTCTTCAATCTTCTTGGCTTTCTCTGACATGATATTCCAAGAGTAAATGTGACTTTTGCTGTCAATTTTGGTCCCTCTCGAGGCCCCAAGAAACTTGTCTAGATTATATTTAAAGTGCTTGGAAATAACTATAGAGGCCCCTCCTAACATGATGATGTCATCCCAATACTGTCGTGATTGATGCCTCTGATCCATGCCTTTTATCAAATACTTGAAAACCTATGGATTTCTCTTTCATGTTCCAATTGTTTGCTCAACAAATCCTTCATTAAAATGTAGAGAAATGGGGAGAGTGGATATCCCTTCCTCAGTCCTTGGGATGCCTTTAAAAATCTCGCCACTCTTCCATTAACCATAGGGGTGATCCAAGGTGAGAGATGCACAATGCAATCCATATTATAAAGGTTTCATCAAACCCCATTTTCTTTAGAACCTTGACGAGGAAATTGTGCTTGACCTTGTTAAAGGCCTTAGCCATATCCAACTTAATTACCATACCTTGATCCCCTCTTTTCCAACTGTAGTTGATGGCTTCCTTAATGAGAATTATGTTGTCAAATATTTTCATACCCAACATGAATCCACCCTGATTGTCAGAGATATAATGGGGAAGGATTTTTTTTAATATAAAGGAAAGGAGCTTGGAAATGATCTTGTAGGAGACATTGCAGAGTGAAATGGGGTGGAATATAGAAAAGGAGGAGGGATTATAATCTTTGGAGGTTAGGGTTGAGAAGGAGGATTTGATGCCTCCCCCCATGATGAAGAACTTGAAGGAATAACCTATCATCGACATATATATTTTTTTTATCAAGTCCCAAAAGTGTTGGTAAAATCGAGGTGAGAATCCATCTGGACCTAGGGTTTTATCTGGAAGAAAGGAGAAGAGAACCATTCTAATTTCATCAGCCGTTGGAGGAGTAATCAGGAGACCATTCATAGCTATAGTAACAAGGGTGGGAACATTCTCTAATAGTAAGGCCTCACTCTCTTGCTTAAACTGACTAGCCTCCTCGTATAGGTCTTGGAAATGTTGGACCATAACCTCCTTAATGTCCTCAAACTCTATGATGGTATGCCCCCTACATTGGATCTAGGAAGTTGTTTTTACTTTCTCTATACTTTGCCTTCCTGTGAAATAATTTGGTCTTCCAATCCCTAGCTAAAAGCCAATTATTTCTAGACTTTAACCTCCAATATTCTTCTTCCCTTTTGAGGAGAGTGTGGAGAACTTGAAGGGTCTCAACGTCATTTTGAAATTCAATCATAGTGACCTAGGAAACCTCTATTTCTTCTTGAATAATCGTTACCTATTGTTCCATGTCCTATATTAAATGTTTCCTTTATTTTTTTTCTCCTTGAGCCACTTCTGAATATCTCTTTTAAGGCGTTAGATTTTGTTTTTCTAGATAGAGATCAAGCTACATTGCACCCATTGGTACCACAAAAAAGAAACAATATTAGAGAACCCATGAGAGTCTAGCCAATGTGGTGAATATCTAAAGGGAGTAGGGTCAATTTTATGGGAGAGTGAGAGGAAGAGGTGAATAGGATAGTGATCTGAGCCACACCAAGGAAGGATAAAATATTTAAGACAGAAGTTTTGTGATAGGAGGCTATAAGGGGCTAAAAAGTGATCAAGTCGACCAACAATGTGGTCGAGGATTCTATGGTTCTTGTCCCAAGTGCAGAGGAATTTAGAAGGCTTGACATAAAAAAGGCTAAGGGTAAGCATTAAGTCCTCCATGTTTTCTTGGGAGAAATCATGGACAAAAAAACCCCTGTGTTTCTCCTTTTGGCATAGGGAAGTGTTGACGTCTCTGCCAAGGATACAATTGCATCCATAGTCAGAGTTTCTCAACTCTGTCAGGGACATACAACACTCCTTTTCTTGAAACTATGTTGGCATATATACATTGACTATAGTACAAGTTTGGTGTAACTCTAAAATTTTAAATGTATTTGTTATCCAATGGGATGTCTTTGTAGAACTTACCTGCTGCATTTGTGTTGGATTCCACATTGTGCCAAGGCCTCCCAAATTTTCCCACGCGATTACCACTACCATATGTCATTTTCCCCAAACTTTGAAGTGAACGGAGGATATTTTTGCCTCTCCTAACTTTGTCTCCTACAAAAGGGAGACTATTGGTGCTTCCTTTTAAATTAATGATTTCACTTCAAGGATTCTTTTCCTGGAGCTAATTCCCCTACAATTTGAAGAGATGATACTCATTATTTACTTCTTGAAGATGATGTCCATTTCCTGAGACCTGTTATATTTCCTTTCTTTCCTCCTTTAACCCCAAGGTCTTCTAATTGTTGAGGAATAGTGTGACGAAACCCAAACTCTTTGTATTTCTTAGTTTGGTCCAACCAAATCTCTTTATTTGTTTTTCAACCTAATCTTCTAACCTTTCTAGCTATATATTAGGCCCTCGTACTTTTTGATTTCTCATCAACTGGTCTTGTAAGAATTGCTAGTTGAGTCATTTCCTTAGAGGATAGGAAGTCCTCTTCATCATGCTTTTCGTCCATTGTGTCTTCTCGGATGTCGTGTATTACTTTAATTCAAGGATTCTCTTTCTCGTACTATAGGCCCGAGGCTTTATTTTCTGTCGCATGAACACATAAATCGATTTCCTTTGGGGTTATATGAGAAGAACCACCGACTACCTGAGCATAGTAAATGATGGCATAACAGTTGTGGACTGATCCAACACCCCCATTGTGACTGGATGTCCCTGAGGGGGGAAGCGTTTTCCATAGAAACATTATTTTGTCTAGTTTTTCCCTTTCCCCTCTTGACCTATTTCCACTACTCATTCAATTCTCCATGCTGATTCTCCATGCTGGCTTCGGATTTTGGGAATATTTTGGAAAAATTCCCATATTCATCGTAGATTTTACATTTGAAGCAGAGTTGATCATAGTCCACTTTGTGTACATGGATCTAACTATCCATACGAAGGTTGACTATAGTAGGAAGGCCTTTTTCTAGATCTTGTTATAGACATATTTGGGCACTGCAACCCCAATCATGTATGTCCATAAACCAAGGGCTTTTGAGTCCCTAAAAGTGTTGTTTCACACCCTAAAGGAACAAGGTCAGCTGATTTCATCATCTCTCAGAAGTTCTCCATAAACGACTACTCAGAACTGGTCAAAACTGGACCATACAGATTGCTCAGTGCGAAGGGTGCGATGCATCCCACCTGCCACATGCAAAAAGTGTGATGCATACTGAAAATCCCTTCTGTAGGGTGCGATGGGCGAGAGTAGACAAATGGTAGAGATAGTTTGCAAGGTGGATGATCATGGAATATTCCAGAAACTTCTCTTGTGACACTTGCCTCTCTGAATTTTCCCAGGGATGAGTAAGAGATCATGAATCTCCAAGTAGAACCAAGAACTATCAGAGAGAGGACACTAATCAAAATTTCAGAAGCTGACTCACCCACCTGCAAACATCTATATATGGACCCCTCATCCCAGAGATCCAAGAGGTTGGAATCTTGTATTTTGTAAGGAAGTTCTATTGGTTTCTTTATGGAACATCATAGTGTTGGGTGATCTAAGCTTTTCATGAGGTGAAGAAGGGCTTTCATGCTGGGAGGATGACGCTGGGTCAGATCAATGGGTTGTAATCCTCTCTTCTACTCTTTCTATCAGTAAAGATATTTGCGTTTTCCTCCACATTATTGTATGTTTGAGTTGATATATGCATTTGTGTGGTCAATACATATCTGGTCCTATATTGTTTATGATTGTAGATCTCTGTGCTTTGATTGTATTATGCTGCTTTGACTTTACATGTGCTCTTTGAAGCGAGACAAGCAAGGAAGGAGCAGCAAAGATCTATTAGAGGGGAGAGGAAACAAGTAAGGAGCCAAGTGAAAGACTGCGGTTAGTACTCTGTGCTTCTCTCTCATCTACTTCTCATAAAGGAAAACAAAAGTATTTTTAGTTTGTTTGTTTCTAAGATAGCTACCCGTCCTAGTGGGACTAGCAGCTCTGAATGGACACTAGATTTCCTAATAACAAAATGGCGACTCCACTGGGGAGCGAATAGATTGTTTGCTTGTTTATATTTGTTTTCTTTATAAACTACAGACAAAGCCTGAAGTCAAGCCAGCCAGCCTTCAAACTACTTTCGCTATGAAACTGCAAAGTAGATCAATGCTGCTTGAGTCCATCTCTAGATTTTATTTATAAACTGAACAATTAATTTGCGAACATCCTAATTTCCCTGGTAGTGGCTCAATTAACCTCATTATATCCGCACCTATGCTCTGTATTTACTGACTATCATTAGCTCAGCCCAAATCCCTGAACTAAGCTGCAAACTGTGACCAAGTACCAAGTTAAAGTCTTGTCCCTGGACCATCGCACCTTCTCCTCTCAGTAATCTGGATGCATCGCACATCCCATGTGCAATATGTGAGATGCATCCATGTTTCCCTATGTTACAGGTGTGATGATCAGATAAGACTATTTATGCCTCTAGTTTTACGTTTTTCTTCACTCTCTTAAGCTTTATTCAAGAGTTTTTGCTGTCTGTGATCAGTATACCACTACGGAAACTCCCTTCCTTTGCATTATTCAGCCTCCATTCTACAAAGAACCTTTAGATTAAAATCTACTCCTTGGGCGTGACTACAATTATAGCATGGGAGTTATTGTCTCCTCGCTCTTTCGAGTGATGTGTTTTCCGCATGAAGATAGAGTGGTCCACCTTGTAGACCAGCTTTCATTCCCCAATTCACACATGGCTAATAGTCAAATGCCATCCCTAACTGGTCTTTCTGTGCAAGGAATGTCTCATCAATCTCAAATCCGTCCACCTGATGAACACGAGTAATTTGGTGATTGTGACTGAAACCCAAGGGGCATGTACCCTGGTCTACTTCGGTAGGAAAACTTTTGGTATAGGGTAGGTTTTCGCAGAAGATATATGACTAGTCTGACACACCCATCCATTTAGGAAAATGAGATTAGACCAGAATAATATACCTTCATTAGAAGGTAGGCCTTTCCTGATAGAACAAATGTTTTGTCTGCAAATTGAAGGGTAACCTGGAAACTCTACTTCACTATACCCGGGGGCATGCAAACCTTTTTGCATGAAAGTGAAAAGCGACCATTTATTTTCTTAGTTTTTAGGTTCTTAACCCTTTAAAATCGTAGGATTGTTTGTTCATAGCTTACATAAAGAAAGGATGCGGAGCAAAGTTTCAAATGGTGCAAGATCCCTAAAAATTGAAATTATCGATGAGACATCCTTATTATACAACTGGCATGAGTAGTTTTATGCAAAGTTCAAGATCGTTAAGAATTAAGCCTAGCAATGAGCATATGTTCCACCAGAGTTTAAGCTCATTAAAAAATGAGCCCACCTATGGTAAATAACCATTGCAAATGCATTATCATTAGCTTTTGAGCCTTGGTTGTGTTCTTACCATCACCTCCACTATATTTTAGCCGATCATATGCCTCCATTTGATTGTTTACCCCTTTTGAGGAACAACTGTGATGAGTGATTCTATTAGACATCCTCTTGACCATGCCATGATTGGAAAGTTCCAAACCTTACTTAGAACCAGCTGCTACCTGAAAATATCACTCGTTCCTCAAAAAACGAGTCTCATTTAAGCTCTTTTCATCTGACTCGTAAAATATGAAAAGATTGCCGAGCGATTGGCCTCTCCAGCTCATTAAAATGATCAGAAGTGCTATCCCTCCTCTAGATTTTAATCTTTTTGGACCTGAGGGATCATTACACAAAAAGATCAAGCGCTTGTCTTGTTCGGCTCATTAAAAATATCGAAAATTCATCCCTTTCATATTATTTTATACTTTTCAGACTTAAGGGATTACATGACGAAAAAGGAATCCTGGAGTTTTCTTTCTATCCCTTTTCAGACTTTCTAAAATTGAAAAATGATCGAGTTATATTTGTCATTAAACTAGTTAAAACCAATAGCAACAAACTTGTCTATGCAGACAAGAATGAGTTTCACTGTCGCTAGGCTCGTTAAAACATAGCGATGGGTTTTCCCGAAGGGAAAATTATAGAACAAGCATATGTTATCCTCCTCAAGCTTGACAAAAAAATAGAGGTACTTGTTATCAATGACTGGGGAAAAATTGGGAAGAAAACTTGAAGAAACTTTATTGGTAGAAATTCGCTCTTGAACATGACACTTCCACTCCATCACCATGATTGCGTCAAGTTGGGTCATTCCATTCATCGGTCATATTACCATTGGTCCACCGTACCATTCATTTTTGGGGCTAACGCTACCAATGCACTTCAGTTTCGCCGATATTTTCAAGACAAGTCACTCAGAGAATTCGCCAACCCAGCTTGTGTCTCATCTGCTGCAATACCTTCACGCTTCATTCTTTCATGACCGCCACCCTGAACCCTGTATCATCAGATAGTTTTCACCTCCACAAAATCATTTTCTCCGTTCTGTGTCGTATATGTGGGATTCATTAATGCCCTCCTACGATGGGTCACTTCTTGTTGACATCAGCTCATTATCCAAGAAGTCGACCTAGGGACAACCCTTTTAGTACTTTGAAGCTTACATTCCTCAATGGCAAGTTTCTCACTCTCGGCGACAAGTTTACATCAATGGCCTTCGACCGAAATATTTTGCGTGGTGTTCGACACCAAGCCCCATTTTTTGAAATGACATGAATTGTACTAGCGTACCTTGAGGGTCATCATCATTATCGGTGATTCCTCTCGCGTCTGTTAACAGATTTCATCATTGGCTGGTAATTAGGCGATGCCTTTCCATGTTCGACTCCAGAACATCTTTTCACATGGATCGACTTGTACTTCGGGAAAAGATTGAACGAGTTTGAAGACCCCAGATCTAGTTTCATCCATCTGGGCCGCGATATATTCAGGAAAATAAAGACATCAAATGTACATCATTGCTGCACAGATAACCATCCAAGCCAAAGGATGATGGCTCTACCAGAATCATCAGTCTGCCACACAGACGGTTGTCTATCCTATGTACATGAAAATGAATTTATAAAGTTGAGCATGGGAATGCCTACCTTAGCTAGATCATGAAAATATTATGAAGATAATATAATGTATTGTATCTTATTACACATCGCCTTCCAGTTCGAAAAACCTCAGATCCTCATGATAAAGCATTTTACTCGACATCAAAAAGATTTACGACCTCATGCTTTAGGGGGCAACTGTTATAGACATATTTGGGCACTATAAACCCAACCACATATGTCCGTAAACCAAGGGCTTCTAAGTCTCTAAAAGTGTTGTTTCACACCCTAAAGGAACAAGGTCAACGGATTACATCATCTCCTAGAAGTTCTCCATAAAAAACTGCTCAAAACTTGTTAAAACTGGACCATACAGACTGCTCAGTGCTAAGGGTGTGATGCATCTCACCTGCCACACACAAAAAGTGTGATGCATACTGAAAAGCCCTTATGTAGGGTGTGATGGGCGAGAGTAGACAAATGGTAGAGACAATTTTCAAGGTGGATGATCATGGAATCTTCTAGAAACTTCTATGACACTTGCCTCTCTGAATTCGCCCAGGGATGAGTAAGAGATCATGAATCTCCAAGTGGAACCAAGAACTATCAGAGAGAGGACACTAATCAAAATCCCAGAAGCTGACTCACCCACTTGCAAACATCTATATATGGATCCCTCATCCCAGAGATCCAAGAGGCTGGAATCTTGTATTTTGTAAGGAAGTGTTATTGGTTTCTTTGTGGAACATCATACTATTGGGTTATCTAAGGTTTTCATAAGGTTAAGAAGGGCTTTCATGCTGGGAGGATGACGCTAGGTCAGATCAATGGGTTGTAATTCTCTCTTCTACTCTTTCTATCAATAAAGCTATTTGAGTTTTCCTCCACATTCTTATATGTTCGAGTTGATATATACATTTGTGTGGTCAATATATATTTGTTCCTATATTATTTATGATCATATATCTCTGTGCTTTGATGTTATTATGCTGCTTTGACTTTACACGTGCTCTTTGAAGTGGGACAGGCAAGGAAGGATCGGCAAAGATCTATGAGAGGGGAGAGGAAACAAGCAAGGAACCAAGTGAAAGAATGAGATTGGTACTCTCTGCTTCTCTCTCATCTACTTCTCATAAAGGAAAACACAAGTAACTTTAGTTTGTTTGTTTCTAAGATATCTACCTGTCTTAGTGGGACTAGCAGCTCTGAATGGACACTAGATTTTACATTTGAATCGGAGTTGACCATAGTCTACTTTGTGTAAATGGATCTAACTATCCATATGAAGGTTGATTGTAGTAGGAAGGCTTTTTTCCAAATCTACTTCCATAGAGGTCCTTACAAAAGAAAAAATTCCATCCTTTGTCTCCGCCTAATCAATGTACTTCCCTAGTGAGTTTCCAATCAATCAGAAGGTCGCATCATTCCAAGAGTGAAAGGAAATGTATGGGAGTTTCACCCAAATAGGAACTAGAGAGGGGACATCGCATTCCAAGTTGAAGTTTGGGCTTCACCTATCCATGTAAATTCCTCAGGCTCCCATGAAATAAGTGTCGCATCTTACAACCAGATCTCTGCCCAATCTATTCTCAAAATAAAATGTGAAAAAACCCTTACCGCGGAACGACGAAATGACTTATCACTTGATGAGTGGCTTCCATTTATTTTCAATCCAAGACTAGACCATGTGTGAAGAGGGCCAAATCCCCATGAATTAACCTATACGGCTACAGTCACTGACAAGCAATGCATAAGAATGGGCTTGGGGGCCTTGTTCTCAATTTTTGGGATTTCATCAACCTTTTTCACAAAACATGAAGGAACTTGCTTCTGAAACTTTTGCACTGCTATGAATAGGGAGTTTAAAGCCACAATTTCCTCAGCTAGAGAGGGGTCCAGGGATGACACAACCATGAGAGGTTGTCCAAACAAATCTCGTGGGAACAATTATGCTTAGGACGAGAAATGAAGGGGGAGAGGGGATTGTAGAGGGAGAAAGGGAGGGTGGAAGGCGATCAATAAGAAGCTACAAGGATGACCATTGAAACCCTACAACAAAATAGTTCACTCTTTCGATTACAAATTCAATCAAACATAATCATCTATTAATATTATTAATTAATATTAATAAAGTCAACCATAATATTCAAACAATGTCAACCCTATGTTTACCATATTTGATAATAGTCAACCTCATTCACCATATTCAATGGTTGGATTGATAATATTGGGGTTTACTATTTGAGTTTTTAATATTGCATTTAATATTAGGGTTTCTTATATAGGGTTTAATATATAGGGTTTATAATTTTTGTTTAGTATTAGGGTTTATAATATACCGTTTATTATGTTTGAGTTTATAATATTTAGATTAGTGTTATGGTTTATGATATTGGATTTAAAAGATAGGGTGTTTTGTATATAAGATTTAATATACATGGTTTATAATATATAGTTTAATATTATAAACATTATCACAATGTGAAAATCATTGTCATAATATTACATTCAATTGCAGTTTATCAAATGTTGCTTTCTGACATTACAAAACTAGTAAACCACATTTATTAACGTGGTTGATTATGTTTGACGATCAACACTCTTCAAGTTCAGTCAAACGAATATCCTATTATTATTATTGATTAATATTAATAGTGAAATATAGTCAACCACATGAGTCAACGGAGTTAAACAAAGTCAACCTTTATAGTCATTATTTAAATTGTTGGCCTTGATCAAACTTCATTGCAATGTGACAATCATTGTCGCAATGCTACATTACATTGCAATTTATCCAATGACGCAGTTCAATATTACAAAATTAGTCAACCAAATTTACTAATGTGGTTGATTATGTTCGATTATGTTTGAAAATCAATGCTCTTTAACTTCGATCAAACATAGTCATTTATTAATATTATTGATTAATATTAATAATCAAACATACTCAACCACATTAGCCAAACAATATGCCCCTCTATAGTCGATGTTTAAATAATTGATCATGAGGAAACTTGGTCAATCCTATGCTCAACAATAGTCGACCTCATTCCACATATTCATCATTTGATTTTATAATACTAGAGTTTATAATATTAGGTTTAATATTTGGATTTAATATTTAGGGTTTGTAATTTTGTTTTAATATTAATGTTGATAATATTAGGTTGAATATTAGGTTGAATATTACGTTTTCAATATAAATTTTAATCTTAAGTTTATAATATTAAAATTTTGTATGAAAGTTTATAATATTAGGGTTTAATATTTTGATCTATAAATATTAGAGTTCATAATATTGAGTTTAAAATCTTAATATTTAAACCCAATACTAAAATGCAATATTAAAACCTTGATATAGAAATTCAATAATGTAACTTTATACCAAAACCCAATACTAATATCCTAATATTATGACCCTAGATTTTAATCCTGATATTATAAAACCTAATTATTATTTATATAATTAATATTAATATCAATATCAATATTCCCTACCATATATTTAATAACAAGTAATTATTAATATATTAACATAGTGGATATATCGATCATATTTATTAATGTGATTGTGCATGTCAGTGATATACCCATATATCAACCATAATGTGGTTATGCCAATTTAATTTAGTTTATTATTTGGAGGAGATGATAAAGGAAATTGAATTATTCAATGTGCTATCTTAGTTTATGATGATAAAGGTATGCATAATCCTTGTGGGTTTTATCAAAGACATTGTTTACTAAGGCCACTGTTTCGCAATTCATTTCTTGTGAGAATCTAACCATTTTTTTTCCAAAAAATATGACTATAGGAGTGTTTGAATCACCTTTTTGATGGGGGAAATGGATTCAACACCATAAAAAACCCCTTAAGCACCCAAAATCTTGAATCTTGACAGCTGTAACACAAAGTTCCCAAAATTTCTACTCGATTTTTACTAAAATCGTGTCTAACCATTTTCCCAAAAAATATGACTGTAGGAGTGTTTGAATAACTTTTTGATGGGGGAAATGGATTCAACACCATAAAAAACCCCTTAAGCACCCAAAATCCTAAATCTTGATAGTTGTAACACAAAGTTCCTAAAATTTCTACTAGATTTTTACTAAAATCATGCGTGAATTTTCACTATTTTGTGAGCAAAACTGTGACCTTGTTAGACTACTCTTTCTGAAATGAGATAACTAGTACTTTAGTGGAAATAGAGCCCTAGGCAACAGGCTTTGATTGGATACCATAACGATAAACGAATCCATGTAGTCCTACCTAAAAGAGCCATTATAATAATTTGAATTAGGTTTTACAATCAAATATCTTCAAATTTGATGAATAAATAATTTGAATTCAGATTTCGAATCAAATATCTTCAAATTTGATGAATATTCTTTTTTCTATAAGCTTGGCCAGACTACATCTTCAACATGTCTAATATATCACCCCAGAATTTTATTTATTTATTTATTTATTTATTTTCTGAGTAAGTGCTAATTCTATTAAAAAAAGAGGTAAAAATATTTACAGTGAGGTCTTAGCCTCAGAGGGCCAGTTTCCCAGCCCTCAGCAAAAAAACCTTTGAACAGAGAAAGACCGCTGAGCCTGTGAGAGAGAAGCTTTCTCAAGTCAGCAGAGAGAGTGAAACCATTACAAAACAACTTCTTGCTTGCAAGAGATGCCAAGCAGAGGAAACCAACCACAAAAATTCTTCGACCAGTCACTAGAACGGATGACTACCGTAAGTTACAACAAAAAAACTAATATGGGTTGAGGAAGACCCCAGCATTACAGTAATCATATCATATAAGGAGAGAAAATCCAGCATTCGAGAAGAGAGAAGTGCCAAAAAGCGAGAGCGGTGGCAGCGACCCAACAAAAAGAGGAGCTTACTCGCCCGAGGTCTGAGGGTCGGAGCCCTTAGCTTCTTGCATTTCCGGAGCTGCTAGCCGAGAAGCCTCGTCGTCACCAGCTGCGCCTTCCTCGGACTGATTGATCAGGTGCAGAATGCAAAAGTCATACTGAACAGGGCCACAAGCCACAACCTCATCTTCTTCCGCTATCGGAGTGCTATTACGGTTGACCCCAGCATCCCTAGGTGAATCTTCTTGCATTTGCATGGCTGTCAAATTCGGGTTGTCCCCAACATTGTGAGATAGGCTTTCCTCAGGGGAAGGGGTTGTGGATGAGCTGATGGGCTCAACAGGCATTTCCGCCTCTTCCGAGACCATAATGGTGGTGGTGAAGGTGATGATGGGTTGGTTGAGACGGCTTCGAAAGGTGAAACGCGAATTCTGGAATGAAGAATTGGGAACAGGCCCGACAGGATTGGGAGGAGGCGAAGACGGAGAAGCAGACGAGATGGGTATTATGAGCGGAGAAGGAGATGGACGGGCGCGTCCTCTGGAAGCTGAGGAACTTCCTCTACACGACACCCCTCGACTTCGAGTCATAGCTTCACCTGAAGCCTTGCTGCGGACGCTACGCTTGATAACAGTGGGAGACAAGGGAGAAACAGACGTAGTGGGATCGACCTCTGGCGAAACAAACCGGAGATCGAGCTGACTGAGAGAATGCTGCAAGGAATGTCGGAAATTGGGCTGAGAGAATGCCATTATAATGCTGGAGGGCTCCAAGGTTGAGCTGCGGAGGGGCGTTAATGCGCCTGCATTCTACTGATCCGAGTTAATGCCTGAAGAGACATCTGCTCCGTCTCCCATCAAACTACATTGAATCACCCACATCGATAACCAGAGTAATAAACGCACAGCAGTGTCCATCTAGGTGCCGATCCAGCGGCCTTACGCTGGGCACGCGTGGAGGGTGAGGTGCCCGTACCGGAGGATCACCCGCATCCGGGGTAGCTGCATTAGAAGGAGGTCTATCTCTTTCGACTAGGTTGATGTATTCCGTGGGTTGTTCCTCTGTTCCTATGGTGAAAGTGGAACCTGAGAAAGCTTCAGTGTTTATATCAACTCCAACATTTGCAAGGAAGTCTGCGAGTTTGTTTCCCTCTCGGACGGTATGCTGGAAAGAGATTGCCTGGTGCTGAGCAAGCCATTTTTGGATTAGGTCCAATCTGTGCGCCATTCTCCAACTTTTACTTACTCTGTGAACTGGAGCTCCTTGAGAGAGGTGTTTACCTATGTTTGTGATAATTTGTGAGTCTCCTTCAACTACTAGAGGGAAGAAATTGTGCGCCTGAGCAAGAACAAGACCTTGCCAGATTCCTTCCAATTCTGCCGAATTGTTTGTGTCCCATCCTTTGGAGCCAAGGTAAACGAGATGCGGTGTACCCAAGTGATCTCTAAAGACTCCTCCATAACCAGAAAGCCCAGGGTTGCCTTTGGAAGCCCCATCAAAATTGAGTTGGTATAAATTGGGAGGGGGGGGAGTCCAAAGCGTCTTCTTTTTTTGTCTGTTGGGGATCTTGCTATTAGTAGCAACCTGTTGAGGAAGAGTTATTTGCCAGTTGTCCCAAATGGGATTTTCTGTGGGTTCCGATGGAAGATCTTTAGCAGTCCAGTTATGAATGGAGAGCGATTCCTTTAAATTCTTGAGTAGGATTATCCAGATTTGGTCCACAGATTGATATTGATTTTTGAATATCCTTCTATTTCTCTCTTTCCATATATTCCACATTAAGAGGCCCGAAATAAGTTTCCAAAGTAAGTTTAGGAGCTGGATTTGATAAGGAGATTGTTGCCAATTGCGAAGGGTGGCTTTGAGATCTCCTTGAACCCTATGATCCTTTTGGCATCGGAAGATGGATTTTCCCCATAATTGCCTTGCCAGGTTGCACTGTTGCAGTAGATGGATCGTTGTTTCTTCCGCTTGTCTACAGTTTAGACATATGGATGGTCCTGAGAACTTCTTTTGCGTAAGTTATCCCATGTGAGAATCCTGTTATGTGATAACATCCATAAGAATGTGGATACCTTTGGCCAGACAGTGGAGCTCCAGATTTGATCCCACAATTTGTCCTTTGTAATTTTATCCTTGATTATGATGTTGTAAGCCTCCTTGGTGGAAAATGTCCCCTTTTCTTCATATCCCCATCTAAGCATGTCTGGACCTTCGTCCATGGTAATCTGTCTCTTTTTTAGTTCTGCAGCGAGAGTTTGTTTGATTCCTTCGTTGCCTTCCTTGCCGAGGATTTGATCTGTCCCTTTCCATTGTCTGAACTTTTGGTTGTTGGAAGAGCGCCAGTATAGATGGACTGTTTCAGAATGTTGAGGATGTTGTTGGGTGGGTGGGAGATCCTGCATAAGGTCCCTGAGCTTTGGGAATTGCTGCCAGGAGTCATCCCAAAATCTGGCTGTACGTCTGTTTCTAATTTCCCAAAAACAGTGCCGTTGGATAAGATGCCTGTGTTGGATGGCAGCGTTCCATATGATGGAACCAGCGCTTAGTTCCGACATACGGATTCTGTCTTCAGTTGGTTTGTTACTGGCATATTTAGCTGTCCATAATGAGGCCCAGGGATTGTTGGGGTGGGCTAGCCATCGCCACCATAATTTGGCTCCCATTACCGTGTTGCTGAGTTCTGGATCTCTGATTCCGATACCTCCTGAATTCTTGGGAAGACAGACCTTATCCCATTTGACCAGAGCCCATTTTCTGTTGTGACCAGAGCTGCCCCATAGAAAATTGCGTTGAAGATTTCTTATGGCTTTAATTAGCCATTTTGGAGCTGCAAAGAGAGAGAATAAATATAAAGGTAAAGATTGTAAGATAGCTTTGATAAGAATAACTCTGCTAGCCATATTCAGGGATCTGTAAGTCCAAAGAGAGAGCTTGGCTTCAAATTTGTCCAAAAGATCTATCCATGAGGAATGTTTGAGGGCAGATGCTATCATGGGAGCACCCAGATATTTGGACGGGAGGCTTGCGATAGTGAATCCTAGAATTCGGGCAATCGATTTTTAAGTGGACACAGGGGTGTTGAAGAAGAAGATTTGGGATTTGACTTGATTAATAAGAGCACCCGTAGCATTTGAGAAGGTAGACAGTAAATCTTTGAGGAGTCGAGCTTCTTGGACAAAGGGGTGACCAAAGAGCATGTTGTCATCCACAAATTGCTGATGGGAGAAGGCGGGGGAGTTGTTGAAGGAGAGACCTTTCAGTCTGTGGGTGAGAGCAGCTGACTTAATGGTGCGACCAAGACCTTCCGCGATTATGACAAATAGGAAGGGTGAGAGCGGGTCCCCTTGCCTTATGCCTCTAGAGGGGCGGAAGGTTTTAGAGGGTATGCCATTGATCAGAACAGAAAATAAGGATGAGGAAAGGAGACTAAGGATCCATCTGGTCCATGAAGGATCAAATCCAAACGCATTGAGAATTTTTTTAATGTATTGCCAGCTAATGCTATCAAAAGCTTTGGATACATCTATTTTGAGCAACATACCTGGCTTTTTGGTTTGCTTCAGAGAGTGTATGATCTCATGAGGGAGGATGATTCCATCTGTGATTTGATGCCCTTCCAGATATTCGGATTGCTCTGGTGAGATAATGAGAGGTAGTAGAGGCTTCAACCGATTGGTGATGACTTTTGAGACAATTTTGTATATGATATTGCAAAGAGAAATCGGTCGATATTTATCAGGTTTGTTTGCTTCCGCCGACTTGGGGATGAGAGCCAGGAATGTGGCATTCAACCCCGAGTACATCCATCTTAAAGCTCTTGATTCCTCGACCAGTTTCCATACTTCTATTTGAATGAGATCCCAAAAGTGATGGAAGAAGTCCGATGTGAAGCCATCGGGGCCTGGGGCTTTTCCTGATTTTAAGTTCTTGACAGCATTGTCCACTTCGTGTAACTAGATTGGTTGGAGAAGGAGGAGATTGTGCTTTGGAGTAATAAGTTTGGGTATGTGGTGAAGAATTTTCTCGATTGTTGGGAGCCTGTCAGCTATTGGTTCCTGATGAGCTTTCTTAAAGTATCGGAGAAAATTTTCTTCTATACCTTCGTGCGTTTCCACTCGTTCTCCTTGATCATTTTGGATGTGGGAGATCAGGTTGTGCATTCTGCGCTGTACTGTTGTTTTGTGGAAGAACTTAGTGTTCTTCTCCCCCTCCTTTAACCATCGAATGCTAGACTTCTGCCTCCAGAGAATTTTCTTCCTGCTAGGCTCTATTCTGAAGTTGATCTTCAATCCTCTGTTCCTGTTTTGTGAGATCATCTGTGTGTCCCCCAGCGATTATCCTGTTCTGGATTTGCTTCATTTCCTAATCGAGAGTGGCTTGAGCTGAGAAAATGTTACCAAAGATGTTTTGATTCCATTGTTTGATTTCTTTTTTAAGAAATTGCAATTTCTTTTGGAATATAGCCATTTTGGATCTTTCTGAGGGTTGGTATTTGATCCAGGTTTGTCTGACAAAATCCTTGAAATCAGGATGAGTGAGCCAGAAAGTTTCAATGCGGAAAGGGTGTTTAGTAGTATTACCTGGCCGCTGCCATTGGAGTTCAATAGGCCAGTGATCAGACCCTGATATAGGCAAGACGGAGGAAACTAAATCTCCTCCAAGATAAGGTGCATTATCTGAGATGAGGAAGTGATCTAACCTGGAGGCAATATGTTGGGCTCCATCCATTTTAATGGTCCATGTTAATAGACCGTTATTTGAAGGGAGGTCAATTAGCCAATTCGATTGAACAAAGTCTTTGAGTAAGTGACCATCGCGGATGCCATTTTCCCGTCCCCCCTGCTTTTCTTCCGTTCTTGCTATCATGTTGAAGTCCCCACCTGCTATCTAGAGAGGGTATTGCATGTTGGAATTGAGGGTTGAAAGATGATCCCAAATCTCTTCTTTTAGATGAGAGTCCTGCAGGAAGTAAACATTGGTAATATGACCATGAGTGTTGGTACCAAGCAAGTGAAATGTTGCTTGAATGAAATTTTTGTTAGCATGAATATTGTTGAGTTGTATGATTCTGGAATCCCAGAGGATTGCCAAGCCTCCCGAGGCTCCTTGTGCATCCACTGCTGAGACTTGCCCTCCAGGCCATACTTTTGCTGCTATCTTTTCCAGAAATGTCATGTTACATTTTGTTTCTTGAACAAAGAGGATGTTTGGTTTTTCCTACATGAGCATGTTTTTTAGGAGTCTACCTTTCCTGGGGCTATTGAGTCCTCTTATATTCCAGGAGATCAACTTCATTGAGGAGGGTTGGGGTGGATGTTGTAATATTTAGTCATCTTCGGATATCGACCTGACTCTACAAGAACTTCACCTATCTTGATGGTTTTTTCCAGGGTTGTTTTCCGACCTCTTTTCTTGTTGTCTTTTGCGATGAATTTACCGTCCCATGGGCTTCCGATTTGCACCCCTAACGAGTGTTTCTTGTGTGATTTTTGCAAGACTTCTTCCAGTTTATCCAGTTTCCTTTTGGGAATCTTGTCGAAATTTCCCGTTTTACAAGCTAGCTCCAGGGTAAGTATGTCTAGTTCGCCTATATCAAAATTCTTAGAGTCTTCTTCCATCAGCTCTGGTTCTGGGAGGGCATCCTCTGATTCTTTTGATTTTTTGGTACTCGATTCCGGGGTTTCCGTTTCCATTGCTTGGAGGCCTTCTGCTTGAGGATCTGATGGAGGGGTATGCAGTTTGTCAAGTAGAGGATCTTGTACCTGAGGGGATGGGCCTTACGGGAGCTCCTGAACTAGCTCTTTGATCTTTTGCATTTCCTGAGCAGGATCTTGTGTTTCCAGATTAGCTAGGACTTCAAAGCTATTAGGATTGGGGGCTTTTAATTTGTTAGCTGGATCTGATTTTGCACTGGCAAAGGGTTTTTTGTTACCTCATCTGCGATTAACAACTTTTGTGAAACCATCTGCTTCCTTTTTGTCTGCATTTGTACTGTCAGGCGTGTTTCTGTTGAGCGGGCAGTCCCGGAACAGATGACCTAGATTATGGCATTTCCGGCACCTAAATGGAACATGTTCATAATCAATCATTTGAATCCATTCAGAATCTTCATGTCTAAATCTTACCTTGTCTGGCAGGGGTTGTTTGAGATCCATGTAGACACAGATGTGCGCGTAGGAAGTGAATCTGCAGTATTTTGTGTCTTCTGCCGCCTTGATGAACTCCCCCAGCTTATTTCCTATTTCCTTCAGAGATGTTTCTTCCCAGTATTCCCATGGAAGAGAATAAATTCTTATCCAGACTGGCGCGTAGCTGAGATCTTCCTTATCTGGGTTGAATCTTTCAACCCAAGCTCTGAGATACAGTCCTGCTGCGTTGAAGAAGTAGGGTCCTCCATCTATGACCCTATTTCGGTCTTCAAGACAGTTAAAAACAACAGTGAAAAAGCCCTTAGGGCCTAGATGCAGGGAGATGTGACCTTTGGGTGCCCATTTTGAGTTTATCCAGATGCTGAGAGCTCTTTCCGTAGGCCAGATACCTATAAACTTGCCGATTAGTGCATGGTCCCTCATGTATTGGATTCTGGCATTGATTCTGTGGCTCGGGAATTCCACTGTGGGAATAATGGCACCCACTGGTTTGCATGTGGTTGATCTGACTGTGGTTTCTTCTTCCTGATTCGCACCATCAGCCCTGGAAGGCGTCCTTTCCTTTGGAATATCACTTAGATCCACTTCTGAGTCGTCCACGGTACCCTTCTTCTTTGAACCGGCATGGTTTGGGGGAGGGGCAGAGTCCCCCCCCTTCGCGGGCTTCATACTGTTGCCTTACAATATCAAGGTGGTGTCAGCTGTGGACAGAACTGCGCCTATTAACAGAGGGCAGAGCTTTGCAGACCTGCCGTGGCAGGGAAAGCAAAGCCCTGAGGACAGGTAGCCAAAACCCTAAACGCCGTCCGCCATTGTTTTCCTTTCTCTGTTCCAGTCGCCTCTACTGATTATCTTGTTAATTGATTATTCAACTGAACAAGGACATAGAATTGAAATGGCTACTTCACATAAAAAAAATTGCTTTAACAAAGCTCCCCATCACTATCTATCCAAGAGGGATGGATGATTTGATTGATATTCTTACTCACATATAAGTTTCCTCCTTTTTTTTTTCCAAAATCACCCTTCCCTACTCACATATAGGTTCCTTTTTTTTTCTTTCCAAAATCACCCTTTCCTTGTCCATTTTAATCTAGTTAGTAGGAAAAAAGTTAAAATTGTAATAACATCTTTGAAAACTTGTAGTGTTATATTTTAAATTATATATTTTTTAATTATAAAAATGTGTGAATTTAATAAATTATAATATATTTAATAAATTATATTATATAATTAAAAAAAAATTAATAATTTTAAAACATCTCTCACTAAAATAAAATTTGTAGTCATGATTAAATGAGCTTATAATGAGCTTCCTCTACTTTTATTCCTTTCCATTTTATGGGGATTCATATGTTGGATTAGATAAACAAAACTGAGAAATAATAAGTACAATTATGTTTAATAAAATTTAGATAAATAATATTAAAAAATTAAAAATAATAAATAAAATGGGAAAAGGTAAAAATAATAGCGATGAGTATGAATGAGACTTCAACCCAGGGTCAGCATCTCCAACCAAGCCTCCCTAAAACTTTTAAACAAAGTGTTTCCGGATTGATAGAGACACGTTGTAAAAGTGGCAGAGAGCCAAACAATCCACCATTTGTGCATGAATGTACTGCAAGCCAAAGGATCATCAATTTATCCATGGAGATGGTACAGACCACATGAAAACCTAAATTTGGAAATAAATCCACTTTTTATGTTTAAATAATATGGATCATTTTAAAATATATTTAAATTTTTACTGGAATTACTAACTCCACACAGTTTACATTTTTTTCTCGTTTAATTATAATTTTTTTATTGAGATAAAGAAACTTAAGTTATTCAACTAACTTACGGATACACAATCCTTGTGCGTCTTATCAAATGAGATTACTCCAACTTTGAGTGAAATAGACACTGGAGCAGCCGGCTTTGATTGGATTGAACATTACGAGGCTATTACGATCATTGTATTTCCACCTTTACTCACCAGAGGTTGTCGTACTCTAGTCAGATTGTTTCTTACCCTTGAAAATCATAAAAATTTGGGTAATATTTTAATAAATCTGTGAAGGTAAATCTAATATTAAGATTTTGAATGTTTTAAAAGTTTTTGTTGATGTTGAATTTATTTTCATTTTCAAAAATATGATTTAAACATTGTTTTTAAGATTTGTTGAAACTTTATTTACCAAGATTCAGGTTAAAAATGACCTAGCAATTCCTCGGCCTAAATAAACTTGTCCAAACAAAATATGTAACCCCAGGCAATCATTAATGAAATTTCTCAATCGAATTTTTGGATCTGATGTACATTATTATAACTTCAAAAACATTTCATTATATTCCTGGACCTAAAGCAAAAGAAACCACTCACCAGGTTAACTAAGTAAACATGGTTTTAATTTTTTAAACCTGGACGAAGCTTTATACTAATTAACAACAGTTTTCACACAAAACATCCACTGTTACCTTAAGGCCATAAGGCAACTCATCTCAATTTGTGGTCACTGAAATGTGCAGCTAGGATTGAGATTTCAAAATAGACTTATCTTTTAAATGGGATGGTTTTCGCATTTTTTTTATGTTTTGTATTCGATGGTGCAGCTAGGGTTGAGATTTCAAAATAGACTTATCTTTTAAATTTGATGGTTTTCGCATTTTTTGATGTTTTTTTATTCGATGGTTTTTACACTTATTTGATGTCTCTTCTAAAAGCAGATTAATGATTTTTAACAGACGAACAAATCACCCAGTAACAAATAATCTGGCAATCTGTTAATTTACTCATGAAATTCCTTCCCAGCCTGGCCCAATTTCCCTCCCAAAAACGATAGTTTCATGAATAAATGAATAGACCGCTCATGTCAATCGTTTTCAATGAACGGCGCCGACGGTGTGAGTGGCGTTGCTTGGTAAGGGTATCATTTAAGCTGTGGCCGCGCGTGCAATCCCAACTCATGAAAATTCACAACAAGGGCACAATAGGCATCAACATTTTGGATATATTACAACCCTATTTACACATAAATATCTGAGAGGCTCGATGATTGTAAGGGACGAACGGAGGCATAGGTAAATATGTTGCTTACCGTGCTAAAAAAATACCCTAATGGAATAAAGCGCATGTATAACGAGGCTGTGCCGTAAAATTGTTGTGCGGAGGTTGTTTCAAAACTCTAGGTGGCAGCATTAGATGG
Source organism: Pinus taeda (assembly GCA_000404065.3). Lineage (NCBI taxonomy): Eukaryota > Viridiplantae > Streptophyta > Pinopsida > Pinales > Pinaceae > Pinus > Pinus taeda. Next base: position 182,137 of record APFE030595448.1, on the reverse strand, counting down.
TTACTTCACTTTGTTGAAGACCACCCCTTTTCTCAACAAAACCTCCCATCAACAGCTGTGACATTCGTTGAGGTAGTCCAAAAGGGCAGTATTCCAACTGCAAAAGCATGGCTTCTGTATGATTGTGTTTTCAAATAGGAAAATGGGGATTTCCACAGATTTTGCGGCGCTATGGATCGAATTGTCTACACGCCTACATATGTAAAATGAAATGCGACTTCCCAGATTTTGTGGCTATCACCAATCCATAGATCAGATGGGAATTTCCGCATTTGCACCTTGCATTAAATAAAGTGTGTATGCAAAACGGCACCAAGAAAGATAACAGTGAAAAACTACCATGCTGAGAACGACACCGTATCAAGAGATGACAAATAGAGTAGAATGAAAATTGGTTTACAAAACCAGATGTATTGAACCACCATGTTTTGCAAAAGAAAAATGGCTTACAAAACCACATGTATTGGACCACCATGTTTTGCAAAAGCCGTTCCTCGATGTCGTTGGCATGATAAAATATTGGTGCCAATCATGACTTTCAATTAACTTTAGAATTTTGTTGAAGATTGAAACTTTAATTTTAAAAAAAAAATAATAATTAAAAAAACATGTTAAGAATTTAATTTTCTTATTGAAAATGAAATGCTCAATAATAATGTTCAATAGTACATACAAATTGAATTTGGATAAATAGTATTCATAAATACATAAAATAATTTTTTTTATTACATAATTTTATATTTAATTACCACACATTTATATATAGTTGGTCCTATATACAGTTAGTTCTAAATATGGATATGCAGGTTGAGATATCCTCTCAACAAAATTCCAAGCTAACTTTAAACTCAACATGAAAGCATTATCTCCAAGTCCCTTTTTAAAGCTTATATCTCAAATACTAAAATCGCAAGTTACAATAATAACATTGATCTTTGTGTCTTCATTAGCTCTTACACTCACTGCGGAATCTCTTAGACTACGCTTTCTTCACCACCACAACTTCGAGATGCCACTTGATCTCCAATTAAAATATAATTGTCTCTTATCATCATTAATGTATATATAGGACTCACTCTTCTTGACTACCCTAAAAAATAGCCTAGATACTAAATCTCTCTATGGACATAGTTCCATCTTATTAGTATGCATCAAATTACATACTTCCAGTTCTATAGGTAAGTTGTCTAGGTACTAATATTATCCAACACTCAATCATACAACTAACCTTTCTTGACATACACAAACTTACATACACATAAAAACCCTGTAATTGTTGATCTTGAAGCAGGAAAGAACAACAAGACCACCAAAATATAATAGACTATACATATCCAAGTAAATGATGTGTTTTCTCGACATTGAAGAATGTCAAGAACAATTAAATTAAATTGTGATACTTTGTTCAATCATTGGTACTGCATATTCATTTTACACACCAATTTAACTAAACAATAAAAAAGAAATAAAGAACTTGTTGATGGTATTGGACCCACCAACATATCATGGGATCTCCTTGGTAAGAAGTCCCAACTAGACCTCAAACTGTTTGGAGTAGAAGTCCCAACAGTGGGTGCTAATGTATTGCCTTGACCACGGTAGCGCACAAAGATAAGTTTGATGAGTTTCGGTGGAAGAAAGTGTATGACCTTGCAGTGAGTTAAGTGAGATGCATGGAGGTTCTAACACATGGAGGGGAAAATGAAGTGTGCCCCTTAGAAGCCTGTAATAGTACGTAGCTTGAAAGGAACACACGAGCGAAATGAAATCACAAGCAAAGATGCAGAATAGTCCACAAGTTAAAGTGATGGGTTAATCCAACAACACAGATTCAACAAGATTCACATTAGTTGGTTTGAAACATCAACCAAATCTTGAAAATGTGATTAACCTGAAAGAAATTTCTCTAAGATTCATATCATTGCATACAAAGTAGTTCATAAGCAAATGTGTAAGTTAAACAACGTACATTGCTAAAGCAACTAAAATAGTCCAACTACAATAACAACATATGCATGAAAGCATGCTAGCTTTGTTATCATTATTATAAGTGAATGTTCCATCCATACATACACCGTAGACAACCACTAGCCCCAAGAGTGGAACATTACAGTCAAGAATACTTTCTCCTCCAAAGAAGTATACTCACTCTACGTTGTGGAGAAGCCAAGGTTCATCACAATACCCCAAAGCTTTTTCTATGCCTAAGGCTAGCCAAAATCCTAGCTCCCAAAAGCCCCTTCTATGAGTTATGAGGTTCTATTTATAAGAAAGGGTGGGGTTCCCCTTGACATTCCCTTGTGTGACTCTTTGACTACCCTCATAACTCTTTAACTGATTTACAAATAACTCATTACATTACATAGTGAATGTTCACATTCCATTAATGACACTTCGAATTTCACTTACAACATATTTACAAATAATATACATTTTCCATAGGTACCCATGTGAGACAAAATAAGCTAGAGACAACTTAACAAGACAAAACACTATGACTTTGAAGTTTGGGGAAAGACCAACTCAGCAACCTCCACTTGATGCTTCTCAGTCACATGATGATACCATGCTTGGTACTGTGTGATGATGTCCCTAAAATGCTTAATGGTGTCTTTCTGAAGCGTACTTTTTCCTCCATAACTTCTGGGTATATGGTCTTGGAACCTTTTTCTGAATAACATTGAAGCATGTGTAGCACGGTGTTGGCCATGACAAGACCACTAATGTATTTCTGCATGTTTTGTGTGCTAAGATCCAAATCATCTCTGGTGGTCTCTCATTTTAGTTGCTCCATTTACCTATCCATCTCTAGCCAGACTTGGTTCTTGTACTTAGCTTTGGTGATGGAACCGATTGACAGGATCCTCTATGTTCTTACCATGACATCCAAACTCGTATACAACCGTGCATATGAAGCCTGTATGTTGCTCACGAATGGGGCGAGAAGCTCAAAGTTCTGGATCAACATCCAGATCTTTGCTTTATCTAGCTTTTCTCGTGGCTTCATAATCTATAGCAAGTAAAGCGGCATCCCTTTGTACCACATTGTGCACTCTTCCATATGGGAGATGGAAACATGTATGTTATTGAGAGTTTGAACCAACTTTTTTCTTTTGCTGTAAGCCATGCACATGGACAACTTCTTTATGCATGATGATGAATCTGTTATAAAGATTCCACATGGTAATCTCAAGTGTTGATACTTCAGCAAGATCACATTCCTCATCTCTACCATTACAGAAATTGTGCTCTTCTCTCTGGATTGTTCTATCCCTTTCCTAGATTCTTGTAAGTTCTTTGCCATTTGTTCATTATTGGCTAACAAAAAATTAAAATTTGGGCTCGTGGCTCCTACATAGGCCAAGGTGACATCAGCAATGACAATTGGATGCTTTTTGACATCTCGCACTATCACCCTTTCCTTCATGAATTTAGGTGATGCGTGATCATCCAAAATTTCTTTCTCCCTGATTGTACAATGTTCTTCTGCAACTCGTCAAATGATAGATTGTACACATCCATCACCAGATCATCATTAAGGAGAACAACCTCTCATTTCTTGCTCGGGACTGGTTCTGACACTAGAGGTGGTGGAGACTGAGAGGTGACCTCACGTGTTTTCAGTATGAGACCAGTGTCTTGATCTTGTGGTTCCTACCCAAGCTCCATGTCTGTTAGTTTGATTAGTTGCTCAATCTTCTGAGAAAGCTCCCGATCCTACATCTGTTCATTTTCTTCTTCAACATTCGACTTTTTGACTACTCAACCTATATGGGTGTTATTTACTCTAGCATCACACCTTTCTTTTCTTCTTCTTCCTATTTCTACTTCTCTTCCCTCTGTCTCCTTCTCAACTCTTTCTCTTCCTTCAACTTCTTCTTTGTTTCCCGTAACTTCCATTCTACTTCCTCTAGCCATTGATTTTCACTCTTCCTTTGCTCTGCTCTCTTTAGCCACTGCTCCATCTTTTCCTTTGCTTCCAAAGTTTCTTTCTTAGTGATGGGATCTACTCTCATATTGTACCTTTGTTTTTCCTCTAGGTTCTCATTAATCTTCCCTTTTCCCTTGTCCCACGTTGGCTTGCTGCTTATTGCTACTATTGTTCTTGCTTCTTGTGTTCTTGCTACCTACAGAGAAGCTTTCCAAGTTGTGGCTAAACTAACTGGCTCGTGCATCTTGGATTCATTGTACTAGTACCTCCAAAGGTCCTCCTCATGCCAATGAAATGTCCCGTGGATCCATGGATAGTACACCTTTGCACAACGGTTCTTGCAAATACCATGGGGATCATACAAATTAAAGTCATTAGTATCGAACTCGAACTTTACTATTTACTTAGCTTTGACATATGCATCCTTGAAGCTCTTAACCTTGTACAATTCAATCCGCAAAAGAAGAGCAGGCTATGGTGCCTTCTTCCTCCTATGCAACCCTGCTGATAACCCTGTGGAGATGTGATATGAGACCTCTTGCATGACCAACTTGTCCGTGGAATACCTTGGTAGAACATCCTCTTTGCCAAACATCATGATGAAGGTGCCACCGACTGAGGTATACCAATCTACAATGTCAAGTATTGCCTCCATCACCTCTTGGGACATGCCAAGTGGATCCTACTCAAATATCAACATATACAATGAGATGATGAAATGGTCAGTCAAACTCACCATAACTCGTCGATAATTGTAGTTGAAAGGAAACTTGCAATAAATGTTGTTGCCAATCTCTTTCATTGTCCATGTCAAGCTCATGCTAGGAAGCTAATGTTGGGCACAAATTGCATCAAGTAAATATGAGGACATGTAGAATCTCACTTTCTCATCCTTGGCTGGATTTCGGGCATTGGTCACATGGACTTTTAACTAAAGAGCCAAAAAATCCAACCAATTGAATGGCCTTCCATCATTCACCAACTGGTCCAACACTACCACCCAACCTTCAGGAAAGGTCTATGTGCTCTCTTGACTGTATAATTAGCATGAAAAGATGATCAAAAAATAGTATGCCCTCCTGAGAGACTTTGCCTTGTAAACCTGATTGGGTGTTATTTTGAACTTTGACGTCCCTTTCACCCAATGCTTGATAATATATCTGGTGTTCACAAAGCTATGGGTGGCATAGAAAAATGTGTCCATGTGGTTCACTAACTGAGGTAAATGAGAAATCTGCTCATAGTTCCACGCCTTGAAGGTGGCAAGCTCTACCCCGTTGGCACTGATCAATGTCATAGTCTCTCAATGTGTGTGAGAGACAATCCAACGAATGATGTTTTCACATGGGAAGGTGGGGTACCTACATTCAACCTTGTATAAGCTTGATTGCTAGACACTGATATAAACCTTTTGACCCTCTAAGTCTTCTAAACAGATATCCTTGATTTGTTGCCATGTCAACTTCATGCCCTTCTTGATGAACAACTCAGTTTCTACATAAACTGGAATGTTCATGGACGCTTGCTCAACTACTTCCACAGAACTGATCTCTACAGTATCCTTTGATGCATCTCTCCTGTAGGCCACGTTAATTGTTACTACTAAAGAGTTTCTCAACAAATGTTCTACCCGGAGATAGAGAGGACACTCATGGAATGCAAATGTTAGCTTCAAACCAAAGAAATTTCAAGAATAGACCAAGCAACAAACCAAGCTAATGCCAGGAGGGATTGTGCAATCCTACTTCATAGAGGTGACTAGCTTCCTACTGGAACTGCGTCATGACTAGTCCCAATAGCTAGTGGGAATGTATTGCTAACTCGAACTGCACAATGCATAGTTCAGTCTGGGCACAGGCCAGGAGAAACTATGCATTGCGCAGTCTCAATGGCCGAGGCTTGAGGTTGGCTCCTAGAATTACGTAGTGCACAGTTGGAGACAGGCCTAGATAGCCTCTGCGTAATTCCATATGCCAAGGTCAATGCCTTGAGCTCTAGAAATGCATAATGCACACCACGAAAGCCATATTCGGGCCAAGGAAGCCCAGATTTGCCCAAGGGGAGTGTGAAATTGAACAGATCTAAATGATAATGTGGTTCTGAATGCAGATCTAAGTGAATGATGATGCATGCAAGTGAAACAAGTGCAATAATCAATAAAACTAAAGGAAAACAACGCATGTAAAGAGATTTTCCACAACGATGACCGTTAGTGAAAAAATTGGGCAATACATGTGATACTCGGGAAAAGCAATGAAAAACTTAAAAAAAACACTTCTACAAGCTAAAACAAGTTGAAACACAAGTGGCCATTCAAAAAAATAAGTGAAAAAAAACTCTCACAAGAAAAACAAACAAAAACAACAGAAAAAGTAACACAAGACTAGAAAAGAAAGACTTACCTATAAAATCAATGACGATCACACCAAAGGTTCCTTAATCTCCTAAGGAATGTGAGAGCTCTAAGTTTGAATGTGGAAATGATATCTGGAAACATCATTTAAATAGATTTTGTCGATTTAGGGTTTATGATGTGAAGGCCAAAAATCAAGGGAAAATCAACACTTGGCGACAATTTCCAAAATAACTCAAGTGCCTCCTTCATATTGCTAGAAATATATTCGTATTTTCTAGGGTTTTTATTCACTTTTCCCTTTTATCTTTTTTTCAGAAAAAACTGACATGCATTGACCGGAGAGATTGTGTAGTTCTAGGAAGGATTGAACAGCTCAATGTCTCATGCATTCAACAGCTTCTAAGGAAAAATATTCTGTGCAATTTATGGGATGAGTGGCCCTAGAATTCCCCTCATGCTCTTTGTGGTTTCCCAACAGAAGGCTCAATGTCCACTGGCTCTGCATAGTTTTGGAGCTGAAGGCTCACTGTTAGCTTGGACTACGCAATTCCAGAGAGAAAGGTTGGTTTCCCTCAAGGATTGTGAAATTCACTAAGGCATGCCTGGAACTAAATGAAAACCAAGTCAAGGGATCATCTTGTGGGTTAGACAGAAAACCAAGAACAAACAAGCCACAATGCAAAGAATGAAGCTCAATCAAAGGACAAGTACATGGGTCAATGCGAGATGAGTTGCTATGGTTTGGGAGGGAGGCTCCAAAGCAAAGCATAGGCAAAATTTTTAGGGTTGTTGTGGCCACTGAAACATTGGCAACATGCTATTAGAACTCTAGCTCTCTGTATGGACCTTGTCTAGTTTTAAAGTGAGTCTAACTGTTCTGAAAGTATTTTTCAATTCTTCGATTCTCATAGCTTCTTCACTAGCTTGAGTTTAATATGTAGTCCCTACAAATCTCTTTATCAGTAGAACACATACCAAGCCCAGTAAACTGAGTTTTTTCGATTGGGAATGAGAGGTATAATGATGCACAAGTAGTGTATATTGTCCGATTTTTAGTTTCACCTTAGGTGTTGCTCCACTGCCAGTAGTCGTGGACAGTACCCCAGTGGAGTCACATCAGGAACAAAAGCATTTCTCCTCTACTAGTGAGCTTGGATAGTACCCCGTTAGAGTTATTTTCTTCACCTCTTTGCACATGAAGCCTTTCTCTTCTTTTCCCTTTCTTTTATTTTTTTCATTTCATTTTTTTCATTTTCAAAGAACTTTGCATAAGCACTTATTTATTTCAAGAGGCAAAAGAGGGATCCTGACTTATTGAGAGAAGAAGAGGTTGTCCCTTCAAATAAGGATGTTTATATATACCTCAGACATACTTGTTAAGGTTTTCCTCCAATCCTTACTCTACTTGACTGAGTTGGCAAGGGTTAACCGAATATAGAAAATTGATTAGAGAAGCTAGTACTAATTAAGAGTGCAAGCATCATGATTTCACCATTATTCTCTATAAAAGGAACGTATTTTCCATCAGGGTATCATCGACTAGAATAAACAAAAGATACTCATAAGGAGAGGGAATAGATAGATAACCAAGTGTCGATAGTTGTATAATTCCTCTTGGGTTTCACCCTGCTTGTCTTAAGAAGCCAAACGCAGTTTCATGTGGAAACTAATCCTATGGATGCACAAGAAAACACACAAAGGAAAGGAGAAAGACAAATCAAAACATAGTAAGCAAATAATAAAAACAAAACAAGAAAGAAAACACTGCTCCTACTCCTAAGCTAAGCAAATCATTCAGTAACTCACATGAAGTGATATTTCCAATGCATCCACTACCGCATCGGTTGACCCATGTAGGCGACAACATGATTGACTAGAAAGATATCCAAGAAAATCGACAAAAAAAAAAGATGAAATAATGCAAACCAATTTTTTTGAAGTTTGAATGCATCCACATAAAAGAAAAGTTTGAAAGAACATGAAAGGCACTCTACAGATGTATCATGTTGTCCTGTCACATTGTGTGTGGAAGACAAGCATGTACATACCTTTGAACTTGGAAAATGAGCAAATATGAAGAAAGAAGAAATTTTTTGTTTTGCAACAGTTCTTGCTACATATGACTCCTTCAATGCATGAGAAATAATATATTGTGGTTATGGTGGAGGATGCAAAAACTATGAATTTGATTATTTTCAATGTGGATAGGAGAGTGATGAGGAGCCTAGGGAGGTTCAATATATTTCTGATCGGAAGTGGAACTAACCCCAAGGTTGTGAGAACCTGACATAACTATCAGCTCAGGATGAAGTGCCTCAACAACTTTAGGAGTTTCCACTTCATCAAAAGAGGGATCATCAGAGACCATCGGCTTAGAAAGATCAACAGTAAGTGAATCAAAATCATGATAAAATGAGTGATTGAAAAAATCACAATAGCCACGATAAGAAATTTTGAGATCAAGAACGACATCTCATGGTATGACGATTCATAAAGATGGGGCAATGAAAAATAATAATTTTCACCCTCTAAATTTTTGAAATTGTAAGATGAGGGATTCAGTGGATCTGGGAAGAAATATTTGTCCTCTCCACAATCAAATGAAAGAATCACAACCCACATCTTATGTGAATGATTAGAAGTGGAAACATTGAGAGATGAATTTTCACAAGAGGGAACAAAAATGGAAGAATCATAGAAGATGTTAGGAGAAAGCGGAGAAGGTTGGGATGGAAGGAGGTCATCCTTCACCACATCTTCATGTTCAGAATCCCACACATGCTTTTCAAAAATGATAGCACAGGTTGGATGTTCAACACCAACTCCATCCAAACTTGATCCTCGTGAACATCACATGTGGAATCCAGAATGGATGAACACAACACACCAAAATACAGAGGATCAAAGGAACGAGTAGACAAAGGCTGAGAAGATAAGAGCATGTTACAACCATTAGGCTTGTAGTGGAAATCTGTGCAAAAATCTTGAGCAGGTGCGATAGGAGGATATGGCGAAAGTTCAACAGGTGGATTCACAACTTCTCCCACCTCGTCTTGCGGAGATAGATTTGTTTGATGGTAAGGGAACAAAGGATCACTTGTGACAACAACCTCTTCCATCTTAGATGTAGAGGCTCCAACACCGAGGTATGTTGGGAGAGAGTCGAGAGTTTCTAACTTGTGTCGATTTTGAAACATGTGAACAAGATATTGAAATATTCCTTCCAAAAATTTCTAGTCAGCTTCATCTTCAGGAAATTCAAAAGAATAATGAAGAAAACAATCATAAAAGTGCTCAAGTGATTTGTTAGGTGCTTTTCACATTTTTTTTTTATGAAGTTCTTTATGGTCATAAATGATGGAATCACATCATAATTATCTAAGCATGTGATCGAAAGAGTGTATAGATGTTGCGGGCAATGTGTGACACCATTTCTTAATGTGCCTTTCAAACGTGAAAGTGAACGACCCACACACAATGTCATCTAAGGGGACATCATTCCTATCATAGAAGCCCTAAAAGAAAATTCATTGCTAGAATAGGGGTGTTTCAATGTTTTCCATTGAATTTGTATTTTGACAAGTCATCTATAACATTTTCCGTCAAATCAAAATCAAGAGTGTGAGAAAAACATGCCAAGGTTGGGATTGAGACATAAGTCATGAATGATGTGCAGAAATTCAAAGGGCTCAGCTTGTCATTTGGCTGTCCTTCTAGTGCTAGGAATGTTGATGGTGTTGCACCGCAAACATTCAAGGGGATCTCCCTAGTAAGAAGTCCAAACTAGACCTCAGACCGTTTGGAGTAGGATTCCCATCGGTGGGTGGTAATGTAGTGCCTTTGACTGCGATAACGCACGTATTTAAGTCTGATGACTTTGGGTGGAAGCAAGTGTGTGACCTTGCTGTGAGTCAAGTGAGATGCATGGGGGTTCTAACACATGGAGGGGAAAAGAAATTGTGCCCCTTAGAAGCCTATAATTGTACGCATATTTAAGGAACACACGAGAGGAATGACATCATAGGCTAAGATGTTGAATAGTCCACAAGTTAAAGTGATGGGTTAATCCAACAACACACATTCAACAAGATTCATACAATTTCATACAAAGAAGTTCATAATAAAATTCGTAATTTAAACAACATACATTGCTAACGCAACCAAAATATTCCAACTACAATAACAAAATATGCAAGAAATAATGTTGGTTTTGTTATCATTATTATAAGTGAAAGTTTCATCCATACATATACCATAGAAAACCACTATCCCTAATAGTGGAAGATTATAGTCAAGAACACCTGCTACTCCAAAGAAGTGTACCCTCTATTACACAGTATTTTGTCACGCCTCCTGGACTTCCCTATGACATACCTCAAAGTGCCTGAAGCATGACTATAATGCAGTGTACTCATTTATATATGTAGTTCAGAACCTTCCTAAGACATTGATTGGAAAATTCCTTTATTTTCCCTTGAAGGAAATAGCTCTTTAACCCTAATTTGAGCATCATCGCTCTTATCAGGCTAAAAACCACAATGGTCGCATGTTTCAATATACCCAACCCACAATGGCATCACTCTATTTACTCATATAACCACGAAGATCACAAAAAGGTAATTTTCCTAAAGGAGATGAGAATTTTCATGATCTAGAAGCTTCTAGAGCGGCAAGCTGGAGGTGGTTTAACATAGATGAGGTTGAATCCTCCTAACTTGACCTCTTTTTCTTATCCCTATGAGCTACCTCTTGGAGATGTGAGCCTACTCCTATCTTTGGAGAAGTCCTAACTATCTCTCCTAATCTATAAATTCATCCTCTCCCATTCCCAAATGGTTGGTCATGTTAGAAGTTCGGTTGATATTTGTCCATTTGCACCCCTATGCTGAGCTTGTTCTTAGAGGCTATTCATTAGACATGGAGAAGGAGTGTTTGGAAATTTTATTGGCCTGGACTTTGATTATCACTCAAGGAGTGCCTTTCAACATGAAGTTTGTGGTTGTAAGCTTCCCTTTATTCTTTAAATAATATACAAACTACTGGTTCATCTTCCCAAAATATATGTTCATGTATGTATTAGCTTGCCATTCGTTGATGAGCTAAGTAGGTTATTATTGGATTTTCTATTGGTTTTGGCATTCTTTCTTGTCTCTTTATTACTTGTGCATATGAATAAGCATTGAAAGAAGAAGGAACAAGTTTGTGAAACAAGCGGATCGAGGATCTCAACAAAGGAAATCGGAATAGAATCAAAGTGAGGTAGGTCATCTCTCTCATTCTACTTTTCAATTATAATCTAGGAAGATGTCTAGTTGATTGTCACTTTAGTTTCTAGACCCACTCAATGGGATAGAGGGATCGTCTCTATCCACAAAGAGGATTAACCTTGTCAAAAAAATGGTGACTCCACTGGGGAGCCTATGATCCTTGCCATCCAATCTTTCACCTTGATCTTTTGTCTAGTTTAACCAACCGTTGATTTTTCAGCTTGTCTGCATCAGTCTGGGTTTATACCATCCCTGATTAATACCTTAGAGTGTTAAGTCTGGATTGTTTCTTGTAATCTTTTTAGTTTTTTCCTTTATAGTCGTGATGGCATCACGATTTTTACCTTTACAGTCGCGATGAAAAAAAAAATCTTCATTCTTTGGTCATGCTGAAATGATCATTACTTTTTCTATAGAAAGTAGTGATGCCATCACGGGTTTTCCTATGCAAAGTAGTGATAATCATGGGTTTGGGTATGTAAAGTAGCAATGATCCTTGAATATGATAATTTTTAAGATTTCTTCCTTAGAATCTAATGTGTCTTGGCCCCTAAGGTATTTCCCATTCTGTATGCTTGGATTTGTCAATGTTTTGATTGATTGCCTTGATTAATTTGCAAAATTTGTCTTGTTGGCTTCAAAGTGAAAACTGACTGAATTCTAGGGCTTCTAGTCATTGGTCATTTCTTGCTTCTTGTTGATGTTGTTTAGATTCTTGTTTTGCTTATTGATTGAGTGTTGTTTTCTGTGGAAATCATTGAAAACATCATTTTTTCATTTGTTTTAGCTTGTATTTTTAAAATTAATTTTCATGAAAGTACATTAGATTAGTTGCATTGAAAAATTATTTTTTGACATTCATCATTGAAAATAGATCAAATTTTTGAGATGATTGAAATCTAAAAACTGTATTAGGTGCATCAAATCATTCAAAATAAAAAGAAAATCATAATTCATATAAATGCATCTTAGTAAATTAAAATCATTTTGCCTTAGAAAAAGTTGCATTTAGGATAGTGAAAGTGAAAATATTTTTTACTTTTAGCATTGTGTTTGGAAGACAAAAGTGAGAGTTAGTGGAAGGATTTTTGCATGATGCATTTTTTTTATGCATTATTGATTGAAATTTTTTCCCTTGATTAGTCTAGCTTTCATTGAAACGAAAAATTTTCCTTTTCTAATATAGTTGCATCATAGGTGTTCCAGTAACATCAATAAGGCCTTGAAATCAAAACATAATTCGAAGATCAACTTTTAAATATATCAATTAATCTAAGGAGCATTTGAAACATTAACGCTCATACTCAATGGTCTAGGCTAGATACACGTTATGAAATCTTTAAAACTTAGCAGTTGTCATTCACTTGTGCATTAGATAGTGCTAGCACAGACTTGTACTCCCAGTACCGTCGAGTATATAAATGGAGATCAACATATCTTGCAAACTTTTATCCGTAGGAAGCCGAGTCCACTGCCCTATAAATGTGATAAACTGAACACAACATTTAGGGAGATTTCTTGCACATATGCCAAGTCCTTGGTAAATTTATTTTTTGAGGTATATATTGCAGTTCACAGTTACTTGGAAATCCTTTTACATAGATTCACCTGAGAAATCATTTCAATCTTTTCTGACTCTTTAAATTTGAAAAGATCATCAAGCACTTGTCCTTTCAAGCTTGTTAAACCAAAGAATGTGACTAGAGTCACATTTTCATCCTTTTCTTGACTCTTAAAACATGAAAAACAAAGTTTTTGTTTCAAATTCTAAAATTAATTGACCGCAGAACAACATCCTTCCTGTGGAAATATTCCTTAGTAGATCTTAGGTTGATACTGATGGCAACATTTCCTAAGTTTACTAGGCAAGGAAACCCCTTTGACGGGAATCCTAGTTCTTTTCCTTGTTTTGGAAATACTGGTGCTCCCTATATGGCAACGTTGTCCCTTCCTGGATTGACCATTGGTCTTCCAGTTTGTTTTTTTTGACCTCTGTGGTTTCGAGTGGCGAAACTGCTTTTCAACTGAGTTGTCCTCCACCTGAACAAGATCAACCTTAGCATGATACTAAATTTGACCCCTTTCCTTATTCACCTATTTCTTCACCTCATTCTTCCTCTTCGCCTGGTGAGTAAGAAGAGGAAGAAGAAGAAGAAGCAAAATAAGAAAGGAACCAAACAACTATTGCTATAGATGAAACTGATGTAGAAAAATATTCCAATCAGCCTCAGAAAGTAAAATTCCCTTGCATGTTAAGTAAGTGTGACCACCTTCTTCGGAACGGTCTTGGTATTCCCAAGGTCTTAGAAGTGTGGTCCACAGGTTCACATCGACCTTAGTCATTAGCCTCTGGTGATCATGCTAGTGATAAACCTTCAACTAGTGACAGTAAATCTCATGGGAAAAAGGAAAAAGTCAAATTTCCTTGTAAGTTGTGTGAAGGTAATCATCCCATTCACCTTTTTCCTTTAATGGATGAAGCTTCCAAAGAGTTGGAAGGCCTTACTACTTCCTAGCCTAATATTCTGACTGGGTATTGAAAGCTTTCCCCTGATCCTTCACTATTTGATTTAGTGATTGATCAAATGTCATCTTTGGTGAACCCCACTCTCTCTGAAAGTGAGTCTCATGAGTCTATTCTCAACCAACCATTGGTCGTGAAAATGGTAAACTTGGTTCCACCTTTAGTTAATTGTACCTTTGCGATAGAGAGTAAACCTCATACTACTCAGGTTCTGTTGGTTTCTCCAATTTCAAATGAATAGGATTTAAATCGTCCTGTTCCCGAGGCACATGAGGGAATTTCTCCTATTCCCATCGAGTAAGAGGGTAGCTCTCATGTTCCTACAACACCCCCGGCAAGTAGTTTAGTGACTTCTTTTGATTGGAGTTGACTGGCAAGATATTGTCTTCCATCTTATGTGCCTTTCCAGATTATAGTATAGGTTTACCATATGGCCCTACCTAACATAGTTATACATGAGGGCACATCTATTAGTATCATGTCCTCAACTTCTTGGCAAGATTTAGCTTCTCCTCATCTTGTCCCCGTCACCCAGAATTTGTTATATTTTAACATAGGAACCAATCAACTGTTAAGGATCCTTCCTAAGTTACCTATTACTTTGGGAGGAAAGACTGTCTATATAGACAAGATGGTTGTCCAAGGCCCATTAGATTTTAATCTACTCCTCGGTCGTGACTATGCTTATGTCATGGGAGCCCTTGCTTCTTCTCCCTTTCGAGTGATGTGTTTCCCCCATGAAGGAACATTGTGATCATTGACTAGCTTACATTCATTGGTCCTTAATCAACTCCCACTCAACCATCATCCCTAAATGGTTCTCATATGAAAGAAATATCACCCCTGCCAGAGGTTAATTATGTGGCCACCTTTTCCATGCCCACGTCTATTGATGATCTAGTAGGTGATGCAGTACATCATGTATTGGGAGCATTGGGGCGTGAGTTTTTGTTTAGATCCCTGGACATGTGTCCCTTCCAAAGGGTTTTTCTCCCATCTGATGAGAACCTCTTAGAAGTCATGGCCTCTTTTGGTCTATGATGAAAGGATCGTGGAGCAGAGTTCCTTGTCCTATGTCAAGCTCCTTAAAAAATGAAACAAGGGATTATGGAGCAGAGTTCCTTGTCTTATGTCAATCTCCTTAAAAACATGAAACAAAGGATATTAGGATAGTTATTTTACTATGTCAACCTCGTTAAAAAATGAAATAGGTCTTCATGAGCATGGTTATTTTCCCATGTCAAGCTCATTAAAACATGAAACAAACCCCCTTCCAATTCGAGTCTTGGATTAGATCTCGTAAAATCCCAGTCGAGTCTTTCAGTTGATCTCGTAAATGAACCTTCATTCCATGCACTTAGGTGAATGAAATGAAGCTTGGGGGCCATGTACCTCAAAATGAGTCATTATGCTGGGGGCATGCAAACTTATCTCAAGCATAGTTTATCTTTGTTTCAAGCTTGTGTACAAATGAAACCAAATCCAAGCATAGTTTGTTTCCATTTGAATCTTGTGTAAAGATGAAACCAAATCCAAGAATAGTTTGTTTCTATTTCAAGCTTGTGTAAAAATGAAACCAAATCCAAGCATAGTTTATCTCTATTTCAAGCTTGTGTAAAAATGAAACCATCTTCAAGTATACTTAAGCATAGTTTGCCATCTTTCAAGCTTGTGTAAAGATGAAACCATTCCCTTTTTACATCTCGTGATTTCCATTTTTATCAGCCTTTTTTCCAGATGAGCCTTGGTTCTTTCATTCCATCGTCACCATCTCTTTGGCCGATCATATGCTTTCACTTAGTTGTTCTAACTATGCCTAAGAAACATCTGCAATGAGTGGTCTTATTAGCCAGCCTCTTGACCATTACATGGTTTGAGCAGTTCCATCATTACCAAAACTAGTTGCTATCCTTTTTCTACCACTCGTTCCTCCAGGTGGAGTCATCTTTGAGCTCTTTTCTGACTCTCGAAAACTGAAAAGACTATTTATTACTTTTCATTTTGAACTTGTTAAAATAAATTAATCGATGTCACCTCAGTATACATTTACCCCTTTTTCGGGCTGAGATTGACTATTTACGAAAAAGGTACACATTGATCAACATGGTCAAGAGGTTCTCTCGAATATTATTTTCTACCTTTTCGAATTAGAGAGATAAATTACAAAAAGGGACATGATGGAGTTTTGTTTTTTGTCTCTTTTTCAAACTCTCTAAATATGAAAAGGATACTGAGTTATTCTTATGTCGGTCTCGTTAAAACTTTGCGACGAAAGACTCGTCACCATGATGAGACCGAGCTTCTCCTTCCTAGAGCTCGCAAAATTTACTAGGATGGATTCATTTGAAGAATGAACTTACATAAAAATAATATGCCATCACCTTCAAGCTTGTGATAAAATTAATTGGGGTACTCGATATAAATAGTGGGGAAAAATTGAGATGAGGCATCCTTTGTATAGACAGCATGTCGCTCTCGTGTCAGGTTTGGGATATCCTCACTCATTCACTTGTCCTCCCAAGTTTGGGTGATCTATTTTGCCTCTCATTTTACTATTCCACACTGTCATCATGACCTTTAGTCCCATGTTGAGTGAGATGCTTCCACACTCCAAAGTCGTGTTGCCAATATGTTAAAGAGAAGTCTAGTATGCAATTATTTACCTATACATTGTTTGAGTCATTTCTATAGTCCTTAACATTATTCCACTTTATTCCTTATTTCATGTCAATGATGGGGGATTCTTCATTGCCCTCCTTCGATGGGTCACTTCCTCTCGACTTTAGCTCATTATCCAGGAAGATGACTTGGAAACTCTCTTTTAGTACCTTAGAGCTTGCATGCCTTAATGGAAAGTTCTTCACATCCGACGACAGGTTTTCATCGTTGGCCTTTGATTGGGTGATTCGATGAGTGTTCAACTTCAGCTTCATTATCACATTCACAGATTTCACTATCGTACCTTGAGAGCCATTTTCATTATGGGTGGTTCCTCTCATGCATGTTAATGGTCCACATCAATGGTCTACATTTAGGTGGCTTTCTAGCATGTTTTATTGTGACACGTTCATTCACATGATAGAATTCATACTTTGATCGGGTCAGGATGGAGCACAAGACCCTGAGTTTTGTCTGATATAACTCAAGTTGTGTGGAGTTATATGTTATTCATGATTGTACACGTTTTTCTTCTATACGGATGGTTGTGACCATAACGTGGGACTTTATATTTATGATGATGAACCTTCTATATTGGATGGCTTTGTCCATGCCTTGGTTAGATTATAGATGATCCTTTTGTGTTGGATGGATGCACCGATCCCATGGATCCTTTCATATATTCCTTATTATCTTGATGGTTGCGCCCATGCCGTAGATACATGTCTTAATCTCAAACATGTATATGTATATGTGCCCTTCATTTACAAGTCTCTTGATAGTGCATGTCATCGTACTTGCAAGAGATCTTAAATTATCTCAACCATCACTCCTCATTCTACGTTCATGCTTTAGGGGGCATCTATTACACAATATTTTGTCACACCTCCTACACTTCCTTGTGACATACCTCAAAGTGCTCAAAACATGACCTTAATTCAGTGTACTCATTCATATATGCAATTCAAAGCCTTCCTAAGACATTGATTGGAAAATTCCTTGAGTTTCCCATAAAGGAAATAGCTCTTTAACCCTAATTTGAGCATGATTGCTCTTATGAGGCTAAAAACTGCAATGGTCGCATGTTGCACTATACCCGAACCGCGATGGCATCTCTTTGTTTTCTCATATACACATGATGATCCAAAAAAGGTAATTTTCCTAAAGGAGATGAGAAGCTTCGTGATCTAGAAGCTTCTAGAGTGGTGAGTTGGAGGTGGTTTCACATCAATGAGGTTGAATCCTCCTAACTTGACCTCTTTGTCTTGTCCCTATGAGCTACCTCCTTGAGATGTGGGCCTAATCCTATCTTTGGAGAAGTCCTAACTCCCTCTCCCAGTCTATAAATTCATCCTCTCCCATTCCCAAAATCGTTGGTTAGGTTAGAGGTTGGGTTGATCTATGTTCATTTCAACCCCTATGTTGAGCTTGTGCTTAGAGGTTATTCATTAGACTTGGATAAGGAGTGTTTGGAGAGTTTCTTGAATTGGACTTGGATTACCACCCAAGAAGAGCCTTTCAATGTCAAGGCTATGGTTGTAAGCTTCCCTTTATTCTTTAAATAATATAAAAACTGTTGGTTCATCCTCCCAAAATATATATGTTCATGTATGTATTAGCTTGGCATTCATTGATTAGATAAGTAGGTTATTATTGGATTTTCTATTGGTTTTGGCATGCTTTGTTTTCTTTTGATTACTTCTGTAGGTACATAAGTGTTGAAAGAAGTAGGAACAAGTGCGTGACACAAGTGGTTCGGGGATCTCAGAAAAGGATATTAGAATAGCATCAGTGTGAGGTAGGTCATCTCTCTCATTCTACTTTTCAATTATAATCTAGGAAGATGCCTAGTTGATTGTCACTTCAATTGCTAGACCAACTCACTGGGCTAGAGGGATCTTCTCTATCTATAGAGAAGATTAACCTTGTCAACACTCTCTATACGCTATGGAAACCAAGGCTCATCACAACATTCCCAAGCCTTTTCTAAGCCTAAGCCTAGCCAAAAGCTTGGCTCCCAAAAGCCCCTTCTATAATTTATGAGGTTCTATTTATAATGAAGGGTGGGGCGACTCTTGCCATTCCCCTTTGTGACTCTTTGACTACCCTCATGATTCTTCAACTCCTTTATGAATAACTCATTAAATTACATAGTGACTATTCACATTCAACTAATGACACTTGGAATTTCACTTACAACATATTTACAAATAATATACATTTTCCACATGTAACCATGTGAGAAAAAATAGGCTAGATACAACCTAACCAGACAAAACACTATGAATTCGAAGTTTGGGGAAATACCAACTCGACAACCTCCACTTAATACTTCTCATTCACATGATGATTCCAAGCTTGGTACTGTGAGATGATGTACCAAAAGTGCTTGATGGTGGCTTTCTGATGGCGAACTATTGCCTCCATAGATTCTGGGTATATGGTCTTTGAACCTTTTTTTGACTCATCCTGAAGCATGTGTAACATGGTGTTGACCATGATAGTACCACCAATGCAATTCTGCATGTTTTGTGTGTTGAGCTCCAAGTCATCCTTTGTGGCCTCTCGCCTTATCTACTCCATGTACCTATCGATCACTAGTGGGACTTGGCTCTTGTGCTTAGCTTCAATGAGGGCTTTGATTGACGGGATCTAGTGCATTCTTACCAATGACATCTGAACTCTTATACAACCGTGCATATGAAGCTTGTATGCAGCTGAAAAATAGGGTGAGATGCTTGTAGTTCTGCATCAGCATCTGAACCTTTGCTTTGTCTAGCTATACATGTGGCTTCACCATCTTTAGCAAGTAAAGTGAGGCCCCTTCGTACTACAATTTCCACTCTTACACATGGGCGATGGAAGCATGTATGTTGATGATATTTTGAACCAACGTTTTGCTCCACAACTGTAAGCCTTGCACATGGACAACTGGTTTATGCACGGTAATGAATATGTCATAGAGCTTCTACATGGTAGTCTCAAGTGTTGATACTTCAGGAAGTATCACTTTCCTCATCACCGTCCCATGGAGTTTGGAGTCATTGTAATAGCACCTTCAAGGATCGTCCTTGATGAGCCTCATCATTGGGTAATCATATGGGCCTTAATTCACCTCCTAGCTTAGTAAAACCAAAATTTCTCATAACTTATTACATGTTTTTTATTATATTTTGTTTATGAGGTGAGTTAGAGTTGGATATTATGCTCAGTGAACTAATATGCATTGAATGTAAGATTAAAGGAGAAAATCAAGAAATTTTGGCAAAGACTAAGGTCAAAACTCGAATGGGACAAGGGAGAGGGATTGTAGGAGGTAAATCCTCCTCATTTACTACTCCTCCATTCGAATATTACTCCATCCATCACATCAGCTTGGAGTGCAAAAAGCCAAATCATGAGGATTAGAAGACAACCGAGCAAGTGAGAGACAAAGCACCAGTTTATCTCAAGTTTGGGAGCTGAGCCTCCCTAATTTTAAGGAATTCATTGGGGACTTCAGTTCTATAAGAAGAGAGGCCTAGGACCACAGTAGGATTCAAATTTTTATTGTAAAACTCTAAGCTATTTTCGAGCTGTAGTACTTGTGAAAGTTCTATTGATGTAATTTGTTGTTTTGGTAATAAGAATGAGTTTTGTTTTGAGCGAGCACTGAGATAACTCAGAGGGCTGAAGCTCTTCGGTTAGGGCCCAACCCTAATAGCTAAGGCTCCTCTTTCTTGTATATGTATGTTTTGTGTAGTTTCATAGCTTCATTATTAATTTGCTTTTTAGATGCATTTCCATTACAAGTAGTGTAGGTTAGATTGGGTGTTTATTAGTTTGCTTCCATTTGTGCCTTACTTCAGTAGTAAGTTAGTAGGGAAAAAAGGATCACCATAAGGTTTTCATCAAGTTTCTTGGCCTCACATCCTCCCTCTGGGATCATGACTTGAGGAAAGGACCCTTAAGCGGCTGTAAACACACAAATTTCTAGTTCTTTTATGAGCTTTGGAGTTTGTTGTCATTAAGTTAGTATTTTGTTAGTTTTGCAAGGTAGATTTCCATTGTCATCTTTTTCATCTCCATTTCTCTATTAGATCTCATCCATGATTTCATTCCTTTTAGCAACTTTCCTCATGCATAGTGTAGGCAGTTAATTAATTAATTCTGTTTTTTTAGTTTTTGAAAAGGTTTCTTGTTTCCATAGATTTTTGGAAGATATACATGTTTAATGCAGAGAAGGTGCTTCAAGAAGAGACTAATACCTCATACCTAGCATCCACCATCCACTCCATCCACCTTAACCATCCCTTATTTTAACCTTCACCGTCACTAATTTTTCATCATTTTTCATAAAAATTCTTCTGAGCACATTGAGTGAATCTAGCCATCTACTATCTTTGATGTTGACTTCAGAGTGATTCTAGACCTTCTCCCACTCCATTTCACCCATAACACACCTTTCCTAGGCCTTCCATCACGTCCAACACCTCAAATGTTTCTCTCGGCTGTATCCTATAGGTTTTCCTGCAATGGCCTGTTCTAAGGCCGAATTGATGGAAAAACTCTAGGAAGTCACCAAAATCCTCCCAGGGGTCCTCCACACCATCCAACCATGTCATAACCCTTCCAGCCATCCTCAAACATCCTTAATTCACCTACCACATCAACGGAAGCAATTATTTTGAATACTTGACTTTGCATAAAAAGACAAAAAAGAAAAAACAGATTTAGTTCAATCTCTTTACTTGCACATTACATGTTAGTGATGTTTGATGTTTCTTACTTCTATAACTTAGATAGTAGGATTTGTTTCATGTTGATTTAGCATTTCTGCCAATCATAGTTTTTTAGTGGTTAATTACGAAATGGTGTGATTTAGAATTACATGTCAACCTTCTCCATTATTGCAGTAGAGTAACTCTCTCATAGTAGATTTACCATTCTTCCATCAAATAATCAAGCTTCTTTTGAATTCGTAGAAGTTTGGCTTCGAACCCTAATGGTCTCTTTCCAGCTGAACATTGACAACAGGCAGAACCATCACTTTTACTTGTGTATACAACATTGTCACCTCAAAATTTGTATGAACCCCGGGTTGACAAAGTAAATCTTCTAGCCCTGGAGTTGCAGCATCCTTGCTGCAATACTGGCACTCATCACTTTTTGGCATCGTTTTCTGGTAGGTATCTGAGTAAAATGTGATTACTACTTTATTTTCTTCTATTCCTTGTCTTCAATATTCTCACATTAGTTTATTTCTGCAAAAGTAATCTAGTTGTTTCCTTTCTTCCATTTTTCATTTTCTTCTTTCCTTTCCATTTTGAAAGCAACATTTCAATTCAGCAAGTAGCTTTTTCATTCTATCATTAATTTTCATTCAATCAATAATTTCAATTCGACAAAGTACTTTCAAAGTTTGAAAAAATATAAAACAAAACCAAAAATATTTCCTTTCATGCCTTGTAGGAATAGGGACAACTTAGGGAATTTTTTGCCAAATACCCCCACTACATCAAACAAAAAACCTTCCCCCTTCTTTGGTGGTTGTGAATTGGAGGAACCCTTAGGTGAGAAACCTGACATATGTGAAGAACTTGCAGGGGAAGAAGAAGAAGAAGAACCCATTTGTACTGAACCAATGGCCAAAAATAGAAATGACAAAGGGAATAGAGAGAGAGTTGAGGGTGCCTTCCCAATCAGGGAAACCAATGGAAACACTAAGATGAAAAATATAAGGCCCTCAGCCCTACCTCATTTCCATGGCCTGACCATAGAGGACCTTGACACTTTCCTATTTGAGTTTGTTGTTATATGCCGGACCTATGGCTATACAGATGATGAGCAGAAGTTAAAAATATTTCCATCTACCCTCAAGGATGCAGAATTGTGTTGGTTCAAGGGTTTACCTAGAGATAGCATCACAACTTGGGCTCAGATGTAGCAAGACATTAACAACAAACATCGGTACTACTATCAGTCAAAGGATACTAAGAACAAATTTTCAGGATGACCATAGGCAGTGATGAATCCCTCGAGGATTACGAAGAAATATTCTAGCTTAGTTACAAAAGGGCTAGGTTCACACTTGACCCTGAGTAACTAACGTTGGTCTTGCTTATGGGAGTAAGGGAATATCTTCTAGACACCCTACATTTGTTAGTAGGAGAACATATCTACCAATTACCCTATGAGGATATCAAGACTTTCTTTAGAAACCATTCTAGGGAAGCTAGGAAAAAGGGTAGGGGTAGTCAACCTATGCTCAGTACTGAGTACATCATCTTCCAACTTGTCCATCAAGGGTGAAATTGGAGACATGATGGAAGATTTCAAAAGTTAGATGCTGCAAACCCTTCCCTTGCAAATGGACACCATGCACATTAAGAGGAGGCAGAGAGATCCTTGGCCATTTTTTGTCCTAGATGCGAGGCATCCTAGGAATGAATGTCCATTGAACTCTATTGAAATTTTCTCAGTCTGTGAAGAAAACCACTCCACAGACAAGTGCCCTTCTTTTCTTGGACTCAAAGTTGTATATCAAGGAGCTGAAGGGGTCGTTGAGCAGCTCTGCTACATTAACCATAGGAGACCTCATGGGCCTAGACCATATCAGCAGGGCATGCAACGGTCGTCCCATGCATATTACAACCCCAACCAAACCACAACCATTCATTCTTGGTGACTCCCTGCTCATCCTTCCTGGTCTACACCTCCTCCTTGGTCCTTTGCATCTCAATATTACTCCTAGCTAGCCAGTGAGTCATGTCAACCTTATGCTCCATAACAACCTCAGTGGAATGCATCGCCGCAGTGGCGGAGGCCCCAATAGAAAAATGTTCCATCTCTATTGCCTCCACCACCTACCAACCGCTACACTCTGCTCCACAAAAGAAATCCCAAAGACCTGCCCAGCCAAATCCGAACCCGAACAACAGGCAGGCTCAACAAGTATACAGTGGAAAGACATCATATCCAGCTTATGTTGTGAAAATATAGGAGATTAACGTGAGATCCAGGAGAGTTCTTCTGGATAACCAACCTCCACCTCCACCTATGGAGGTTGAGGAAGAATGAGAGGAAAGAAGAAATCTTAAAGTGAATCCACCCTTTCTTGAGAGATTAGCCAAACCACTCTAGCCTACCCCAGAAGAGACTGAACTTCTAGGAGAATTGAAAAATCTATGTGTAATGATTCCACTTCTCCAAGTGATAAAACATGTTTCTATTTACAATAAGTTGATTAGGGAGAAGAGCTTAGAACATCTAGGGAGGCGAAGAAGGGATGCCCCTACCATTAATGTCATTGGGCAACTGTCTGACTTCTTGTTGGGGCAAGTAATATGTCCAAAATATTTGGACCCTAGAAGCCCAGTAGTAGATGTGCACATCAATGCCACCATTCTCCCACACAATCTGATCGATCCTGGGGATGCCATTAATGTGATGACGAAGGACACCATGCTCAAGCTCAAGCTCCAAGGTTCATTGAGGAAGACCACAATAGTTCTGCAACTTGCAGACCATTCCGCAGTAACCCTTGAGGGGATTGTGGAGGATGTGATGGTATCCATTGACTCTTGGGAGTACCCTACAGATTTCCTAGTTCTCCAGCCTAAGGCTAAGCTTACTAGTTACCCTCTCATCCTTGGGAGACAATGGTTGACCACTACCAATGCTTACATTAGGTGCAGAGCTGGGAATATGAGCATCAAGAATGGGCATATGTCCAAGTAGTTAGTCCTCTAACCTCCTGCTCAATATTCTCTATAGCACGACTTACTTTTATGGTTGGAGGAGGAGGAAGAAGATGAAGTTTATTCCACCCATCTTTATACTTCAGAAACAGCCATGGAAGGACGACAACAGGATGAGGATGGCCTGAATGAACATCTACTCCAAAGTCTAGCTACCAGTTCATTTCCCTTAGAAGAAGAAGTAAAGGAAACCTAGAAAACTAATCCAATTGACTTATGCTTGGCTAATTCCAACCCAATCCATGTAAAAACCATAGAATTCGGTCTAGAGAGAACCTTGAAAATCAATCCATTTCTTTCTGCTCTCCAATAAGAGAAGTTATGTAACATGCTAAAGGAAAATCTAGAAGCCTTCACTTGGAGTTAGAAAGAAATGAAGGGAGTACACCTCTCAGTTTGAACTCACCACATATATATCAAATAAGGTTGCAAGCTGGTCTAGTAACCCCAAAGGAGGATGAATCTAGCTCTTAAAGATATAGTCAAAGAAGAACTGTAAAATTTGTTGGATGCATGATTCATTTACCATATCTCTAATAGTGAGTGGGTCTCTCCTTTGGTGTTAGTTCCAAATAAAAATGGTAAGTGGGGAATTTATGTCGATTACAGGGAGTTGAGAAAAGCCACAAAGAAGGACCATTTCCCTCTACCCTTCATTGACCAAGTGCTAGATGCTTTGGCAGGGAAAAGGTTTTTCTCTTTCCTAAATGGATTGAGTGAGTACAACCAAATCCATATCAACTTGGAAGACCAAGATAAAACCACCTGCACTTGTTATTGGGGTAATGTTTCCTACAGGGTGCTTCCTTTTGGCTTATGAAATGCTCTTGCCACTTTCTAGAGAGTAGTCCTAAGTATTTTCACCGAATTAGTCCATGATGTGGTGGAAATTTATATGGATGATTTTACACATTATGGTTGTGATTTTCAAGAAGCTCTATCTAACCTAGGAAATGTACCACACAAATGCATTGAAATGAACCTAGATCTCAGTCTTGAAAAATGTGAATTCTTGATGACTACAGGGACCGTGCTAGGTCATTCAATATCTTAGCAAGGACTGCAAGTGGACCCAAACAAAATAGCTATCATCCAAAGGGTCCCACCTCTTCAAAAGAAAAGAGATTTCAAAAGTTTCCTAGGGTTAGTTAGGTACTACCGAAGGTTCATAAAGGACTTCAAGAATTTGGCCTCTCCTTTATTTGGTTTGTTGGCCAAGGACTCTGAGTTTATATGGTCGAAAAGTTGTCAAGAGGCCCGAGACATCCTAAATGGCAAGTTAACCACTGCACCGATTCTCCAAGGCCCAAATTGGGCCCTCTCCTTTCATATTCATTCTAATGCCTCACACAAAGCCATAGGAGCAGCCCTAGGTCAGATAGATGAAAAATTACCTTATGATATCTATTTTATTAGTAAGAATATATCAAAGGCTGAACTAAATTACACACTTACCGAAAAGGAAATCCTAGCTATTGTGCATTCATTGAACAAATTCAAGCATTATATTATAAGCTCTCAAACATATGTGCATACTAACCGTGCTCCAATCAAATATTTAATGAACAAACCAAATGTGAATGCTTGGATTATAAGATGGTTACTTTTATTACAGCATATTGATCTAACTATTGTTGATAATCATGGTAAGCAAAATGTTGTTGCAGACTTTTTGTCTAGAGTAAATTTACCTACAGATTAAGAAGGAATGGTTTATGACGAGTTACCAGATGAGCACCTATTTGATATTTCATTTATCTCTCCATGATTTGTTGAGATAGCAAATTATTTGGTATCAACACAGTTCCCACCAAACTTGTCCTCCAAAGAAAAGAGCAATATAGTAAGTAAAAGCACCCCCTTCACTTGGATTGAGGGAAATCTCTTCAAACTTGGCTTAGATCAAATCTTGAGAAGGTGTGTCAGGGAGGAGAATGTCTTTGACATCCTTCTGACCTATCATGATGCACCTTGTTGAGGTCACTTTGGAGCAAAGAGGACATCATTGAAAGTGTTACAACCAGGCTATTATTGGCCCACTCTTCATCAGGATGTGAAAAGACATACTAGTCAGTGTGGTTTGTGCCAAAGGATGGGAAGCCTTGCTCCAAGAGATGAAATGCCTCTGTAGCCTCAAGTGACTTTCGAGCCATTTGACAAGTGTGGCATGGACATTATTGGGCATATTGACGCTCCTTCCAAGAAAAAACAATACATCATTGTATGCACTGATTATTTGACTAAGTGGGCTAAAACCAAGGTGATTAAGGTAGCAATAGAGGAGAAGGTGGTTGAGTTCCTAAGGGAGAATTTATTCTACAAATTTGGGTACCCTAGAGAGTTGTTAATAGACCAAGGTAGCCAGTTTACCTCCAACATGATCAAGACTTTCTCAGCCAACACAAGATCAAGCATAGAACCTCCATTGCCTATCATCCATAGGCTGATGGCCAAGTGGAGGTGACCAACAGAGCACTGGAGGGCATCTTGACCAAAGTGGTAAGTAGCAGCAGGAAGGATTGGGTAGATAGACTAGTTGAGGCCACCTAGGCCTATAATACCACATGGAAGACCACCACTAGATTCAAACCCTATGAGCTGGTCTATCAGAAAAGGGCCTTGTTGTCCATTGAATTTGAGTATAACACATTAATGATGACAGCCCAATTAGATCTAGATCTCAGCAGTGCACAAAAAGAGAGATTGTTCTAGTTGAATGGTTTGGATGAAGTTAGAATGTAGGCCCTCCTACATACAGAGGTAGTTAAACTTCAAAGGAAGATCTAGCATGATAAAAACATCAAGTAAAAGTAATTTCAAGAAGGTGATTGGGCGTTGCTACATGATTCCAAGTATAAAGACTTCAAGGGCAATTTAAGGACAACATGGCTAGGACCTTATGTTGTAGAAAGATGCAATGATAATGGTTCAATGCAGATCAGAACCATAGATGAAGAGGCCATCACTTTACTTGTTAATGGACATTGATTGAAAATTTACAAGAGACCTTTATAAAAACAAGAGTTCATTGATGATATCATTAAAACAGTGATGATAGTGGAGCAAATTTCGGCTCCTCCCTCATCAAATAAGTGAGAAAAAGAAAAAAAGAAAAATAAGGACTTAGGTGAAAACTTTCATGAGGTGCCTGAGTCCCATCATTGGGTTGAAAACATCATGAGGTGGCCCAGTGGTGTCAAAAAACAAAAAAATAGAAAAAAGAGAATGAGAAATATCCCTAGGTGAAAACCTCTCAGAGGTAGCCTAGTTGTTTAAAAAAAAAAAATGAAAAACAAAATCATAAAATTTCCATTTGCAGGTCACGAAGAAGGATGGTGAAGGAGAAAAGGAGGATCAAAAAGAGGCCCCTCTCACTCAAATATTTATTTTTCCACTCATTACCATTTATTCCTCCACCATTTATGTCATGTTTTCCACTTTGTTTCTTCAAATTACAAAGGGAATGTGTTTTCTACAGGATCCCCTGTAAACCTACAAGATCCCCTTAAAACCTACATGACGGTCCTGTAGGAATTACAGTGACCTAGAAATCCTACAGGAGGTAGTCCTAAGGAAAATGAATGACTTACTATGCCAATAAAATGAACCCCCTTCATCATTCAATCACCATACCTTGTCCACCATCATCACCCCTGCACTGACCATTAAAAACAAAATCAGTTTCAAGAGTTTTTTTTCTTTCATTATTCGAAAAGAAGGGAAACATGGAGGAATAGAGAGAATCACCTGAGTATTCCTTGTTCTCGACACTGCTATTCTGTCTCTCCATCCATGTCACCATCCTCACAACCCCAGCAAAAAGTATGATTAAGAGTTCTTAGGGAGAAGCAACTACATGACATCCTATAGGAAATCTTGTAGCAACCTATTCCAAAGAATATCAATCATAATAGTAGAAAGCCTCCAGCATGATGATCCAGGAGCTCCAAAGTAGCAACAACACCACCATCTTCAACCAAAGGTACCTGCACAAACAAAGGAGCCATTACGAAATAGAAATAGGGGTAAAAAGAATAGCATGCAGCCAACACACATAGTAGCACCTCTGGTCTTTAACAACTGCAACAAAGCATTGTCACCACAGGTAAGTATCTTGCTCTCTCTCTCATATGCATCATGTAGTCAAGAAAATGTAAGGGTTATGAGTAAGTTGGTTTATAAGCGAAGAGGTGGCCAATTAACTTGGCCACCTTCATTCAGTCAACACATACACGACAGGGTGTCCTCAGACACATGGCAATAGTCAACTCAAAGACAGAGAGGGAGAAGGAAAAAAGTGGTTGAAACTATGGATGCATAAGGTGAGAGATGATTACGAGGAGTGGGGAATGATGAGGTGGTAGTAGGGACCAATGGTCCAAAAATGGAAATGTACCTTTGCTTCCAGCATGCCATCTCACCCCGAATAACCATAAGAGGAAATAAGAATTGTTGCCATGCATTCATGCATTCACTCCCTTGAAGCTCACTCTCACAGGTCACTCTCATACCTATCAGAAGAAAAACTCCATCGTTTTAATGCACAGGAATTCCTATGGGACTGCACAAAAATTCCTATAGGATCATGCACAGGAATTCCTACAAGATACACAGAGACTGTCTATAGGATTGGCTGAGAGGAGTTTCAGAGGGGAAAACATGGGAGTTGGCCATTGTAAACAATATGAAGAGGTAGGCTCTATAATTACATCCATCATTACAAGTAATTGAACCATAAATCCTCTAAGTTTGAGTGAATTTAGTAGTTGCGTAAGGGAATTACACACACAATCATCTCAGTTTTGGTTGTGCATTTGAAAATTGTCTCAACCCTCTCATCTCCTCAAACTTCATCGACAAGATGACAGGAGGGTTTAATAGGAAGGAGCCCATTAACACTGTGAGAATCCAAAAACACCCCCAAGTGCTTCAAATCTTCACAATACATAATTGGATGGGGTTTTTCAAAAAATTCAGACGGTATGATGATGAGGTGGCACGAGAATTTGCTCTCTCCCTCATTCCACTCACCAAAATCCATGTCATTGTTGTGATAAGAGGCCTCTCCATAGAATTCATCCCTGAGCTCATCATCAGAGTCACCACACTTCCGCTAGGAATGCCATGGAGGAAAGAAGACAAAGGAGATAGCCATGTTGCCAAAAGGAAATTCTTTTTAGAAGGTGAGGAACCTACTCAGGACAAAAATGGAGTAAGGAGGGAAAGTCTATGATATCCATGGAATGAGGTAAGCTACCAATCGATCAAATACATTTCATGTGAGGGTAGGTATAGTGTGGTTTATGGCTATCATTTTAGGCTTCTTGGAGAATTGAGATTTGGAGTAGAAATGCCCCCTCACCAAAGGCTCAACATACCATACTTCCTGCTGCAATCACTAATAGACTCAAGAATCAAAGTGCAAAAGGGAAATTCCTACTAGTTAGCTCACCATGGGTTGATTAGGATCCTTATATAATATTCCCTCCAAAACTTGATAATTCCTATAACATGGTCAGTTTTCAGGGACATGGCGGTAGAGGATGACACCAAAGCTCTCACATATGATGTTAGTCCTACTGTCAGTGAAGAGGGAGAGGAAAAGACTGAAGCAGAGGAAGAAGAGGTAAAGTAGGAAGAGGAAGAAACAGAAGGAGATGAGGATGAGGATGAGATGGATGAAGAAGGAGACGAAATAGAAGAACATGAGTATGATGAAGAAATAGAGGATGATGTTAAGGAGGAAACTGATAAATTTGTTGAAGATATACAAGAGGAAGAAGAAAGGAATGCCATAGGTGAAGAAGGAAATTGAAAAGAGGGGACATGAAACAAGGAGGAGTCACCTAGAGTGTTTCCAAAACCCATTGAGAGAGAGGCAGAAGGTGCCCTCACTCCTCTTAGTACCCCCATCAAGGAAAAATGCAAAAGACAGAGGTAGACACCCTTATACTTCAGGACAAGGAAAAGCACAAGAATAAGATAGGAGAAACCCTAAACATCAACCAAAATTCCCATTTTGATTGAATAACCCCTACAAAAAAGAAGAAAATTCCTTCCCATAAGTATCCTATCACCTATGTGAGAAGGCCCACTACTAGATCAACCTCCTCTAAGGGAAAGGAAATCCTACAGGATACACAACAAAATCTACAGGAAGTAGAAGCAGTCCTACTAGATACTCTGTTGAACCTACAGGAGGCACAAAAATTGGGAAGGGAGGTAGGGGGGTAGAAAGAAACTAAAGAAGAGGACCCATAGTCAAAGGAACCCAACCCCCAACCTAACCTAGACTCCTACCACAAGTTTATTGAAGGAGGTAGGGTCATACCTCAAAATTTTTCTATCCCACTGTTCTTTGAGCTTGAGAAGGAGAGGGCCATAACTCACCAGTGGATGCATATCACAAAATCAAAGGGAGTGGAAGACATTGGGCACATGGAGGAGAAACTCGAAGAGATGGGCACAGAGCTAAGTGTCTTGATAGATAGAGAGGCCATAATGAGAAATAAACTAGAGATAGAAAATGCATGGTTGAGAGGACAACTACAGGAAAGAGAGAATCAATTGGCATGTATGTCCAGTCTCTCTTTGGAGGAAATCTAGTGTAGGACTCCAACTAAATCTTATTCCCTATACCTCAAAGAATAATGGTTGCAATTCCAAATCAAGACAATGGCACAGAGAGGAACCATGCCATTTCAGGACTACAAGCAGTTCATTGACCTTTGTGATCATAGCACACTAGAAGATAGGGCCAAGATGGTTGAGTTTTATTTGCACAACATGGCCCTAACAGACATGAATATATGGGACCCTAATTCCAAGAAAGGAGATTTATAATTGATGGCTTTGGCATCATGGATGAACCATGAGGAGTGAAAGGCTGAAGAGATGAAAAGGATATTGGCAAGAGAGAAAATTAAATCTCTTGTGCTCAGAGTTGAACAATCAAATCCCATGGTCCTCATCAATACCCATAATTTGGTTGCAATTGATCCTTAATTTTCACCTAGATATCTTGCTTCCCAAGAGAAATCAATTTCACATTTTGACGACATGTTCAGGTTGTTAGGAGGTGATAGCATACATGATTTCTTGAGAAGATGGAACATACTGCCATACAACTTAAAGGTAAGAGAGTATTACTCTCCTCAAAGGTTGAGAGAGGCACTAAACAGGACACCCATGTATAAACAATCTATGAAAAGGTTGAAATTCAATTGGATTGGCCTAAAAATCTGTCCACCACTATTCTTAGGGATGCTAGAAGGGAGAAAGGAAGAACAAGAAAAGAGGCAGTGGGAGGAGGTAGAAAAGAAAGCAGGCTTCGATGAACAAGAGGAGTAGACCACAACAGAGGTATGGGATGTCAAAGAGGCCACTAGAGCCATGAAGGATATGGATATTGATTAAGTTGCTCAGAGGATGAGCAACACTTTCAGAAGGGGGTGATTATGAGCCTCATAATTGGGTAATTATATGGGCCTTAGTTCACCTCCTAGCTTGGTCAAACCAACTTTTCTCATAACTGACTACATGTTTTTTGCTATATTTTGTTTATCAGGTGAGTTAGAGTTGGATATTATGCTTTGTAGACTAATATGCATTGAATGCAGGATTAAAGGAGAAAATCAAAGAATTTTGGCAAAGACTAAGGTCAAAACTTGAATGGGACAAGGGAGAGGGATTGTAGGAGGTAAATCCTCCTCATTTACTACTCCTATATTTGAATATTCCTCCATTCATCATATTAGTTCGGAGTGCAAAAGAGACAAATCATGAGGATTAGAAGGCAGCCGAGCAACTGAGAGACAAAGCACCAGTTTATCTTGAGTTTGGGAGTCGACCCTCCTAATTTTAAGGAAGTCATTAGGGACTTCAATTGTATAAGTAGAAAAGCCTAGGAATTTAGTAGGATTTAGATTTTATTGTAAAACTCTAAGCTATTTTTGAGCTTCAATACTTGTGAAAGTTCTATTGATGTAATTTTTTATTTTGGTAATAAGAATGAGTTTTGTTTTGAGCCAACACTAAGTTAACTCAGATGGCTGAAGCTCTTGGGTTAGGACCTGACCCTAACACCCAAGGCTCCTCTTTCTTGTATATATATGTTTAGTGTAGTTTCATGTCTTCATTGTTAATTTATTTTTTAGATGCATTTCCATAACAAGTAGTGTAAATTAGATTGGGTGTTTATTATTTTGCTTCCATTTGTGCCTTACTTTAGTAGCAGGTTATCAAGGAAAAAAGGATCACCATAAGGCTTTTAGTAGGTGTCTTAGACTCACTTCCTCTATCTGGGATGATGACTTGAGGAAGGGACCCTTAAGCAACACCAAAAACAAAGATTTCTAGTTCTTTTATGAGATTTGGAGCTTGTTGTCTTTAAATTAGTATTTGATTAGTTTTGCAAGGTAGATTTCCATTGTCATACTTTTCATCTGCATTTTTGAAGTAGATCTCATCCATGCTTTCATTCCTTTTAGCAACTCTCCTCATGCATAGTGTAGGCAATTAATTCATTAATTCTGCTTTTCTAGTTTATGAAAAGGTTTCTTGTTTGCATAGATTTTTGGAAGATATAAATGTTTTATGTAGAGAGGGTGATTCAGGAGAAGACTAAGAATTTATAGCCAGCAGCCACCTTCCACTCCATCCACCTTAGCCTTCCATTGTTTTCACCATCACCTTCACTAGTTGGTCATCATTTTTCATAAAAATTCCTCCAAGTGCATTGAGTGAATCTAGCCATCTACTATCTTTAATGTTGACTTTTGAGTGATCCTAGACCTTCTCCCACTCCATTCCACCCATCACACACCTTTCCTAGGCCTTCCATCACCTCCAACACCTCACATTTTGCTCTCGGCTATATCCTATAGGTTTACAGGGGATCTTGTAGGTTTCTAGTACATCCTGTGGGTTTTCCTGAAATGGAGTGTTTTAAGGCCAAATTGATGGAAATCCTCTAGGAATTCACCAAAAGCCTCCAAAGGGTTCTCCACACCATCCATCCATCTCATAACCCTTCCATCCATCCTCAAACATCCTTAATTCCCCTGCCAGATCAAGAGAAGAAATTAGTTTGCATACTTCATTTTGCATAAAAAGACAAAAAAGAAAAAATAGATTTAGTTCAGTCCCTTTACTTATGCATTAGTGATGTTTGATGCTTCTTACTTCTATAACTTAGATAGTAGCATTTATTTCATGTCGATTTAGCATTTTCTGCCAAGCATAGTTTCTTAGCGGTTAATTAGGAACTAGTGTGATTTAGCATTACATGTTAACCTTCTCCATTATTGCAGTAGAGTAACTCTCTCTTAGAATATATTTACCGTTCTTCCATCAAAGAATCAAGCTTCTTCTAACTCCATAGAAGTCTGGCTTGGAACCCTAGTGGTCTATCGTCCGCTGAACATTGACAACAGGAAGAACCATCACTTTTACTTGTGTATACAACACTATCACCTCCAAGTTTGTACGAACCCCGAGTTGATAAAGTAAAGTTGGTAGGCTAGGAGTTGCAGTATCCTTGCTGCAATACTGGTGCTCGTTAGTCCTCGTGCCAATGTAATGTCCTGTGGATCCATAGATAGTACACCTTCACACAGTGGTTCTTGCAAGTATCGTGGGGATCATATGGATTAAAGTATTTTGTACCGAACTCGAAGTTTAATATTTCCATAGCTTCTGCATCCACATCCTTCAATGTCTCAATCTCGTACAATCCAATCTGCAAAGGAAGACTGGGCCATGATGCCTTCTTCCTCCTATGCATCGTTACTGATAACCCAGTGGAGATGTGATATGAGACCTCTTGCATGACCAACTTGTCTGTGGCATACCTTGGTAGAACATGCAGAGGCTCCTCTCCACCAAACATCCTGATAAAGTTGATACCAAGTGAAGCATACCAATCTGCAATGTCAAGTATTTCCTCTATCACCTCTTCGGAAATGCAAGGTGGATTCTCCTCAAAGATCAACTTGTACAAAGGGATGATGAAATGGTCAGTCAACCTCACCATAACTGATCAGTAGCTGCAGTAAAAAAGAAACCTGCAATAAATTTTGATGACAACATATTTGGTGTCCATGTCCAACTCATGGCATGAAACTGATGTTGGGAATAGATTCCATCAAGTAAATACATGGACATATACAATCTCACTTGTCCATTCCTAGTCTAAAATGATGCATTGTTTTCCATGGATTGGGCCTAAGACAAATGAGAGACTAGGGAAGAGGGCCCAGTAACTGCGCACTACATAGTTCTAGGTGAAAGTGAGGGAGATTGGTCACTAAGGAACTTTGAGGCATAGTCTTCATTTTCAGGGAAAAATGCTCAATGGCCACTGGGAGGCATGATTGTGCAGTTGAGGTCACCAATGGCATTTGCAAGGTGAGATCCTAGGGTACCTCTATGCAATTTTATGAGGGAGGAAAACATTAGGAAAACAAAGGGACCAGGGAGGACAGTTCTGCGTTTTTTTTAGGAGCAGCGAGTCCTAGCTAAGGAAAGACACTAGGATGACACCTCTGCACAGTTGTGGGAGGAAAATCAGGTTCGTGTCTCTATGTATTGTAGGTTTCCAGCATGCAGGGATGAGGCTTGATGACTAATATTGCAAAGTGTACAATTTAGGTCAGGCTTTGAGGCAGTTTCTACCCAATTCTAGGAAGGAAGGAGGGCTACTCAACTATGGGATTGCACAGTACAATTGGCCTAGGGGGTAGTCTCTGCACTGCATAATTCTAGGTATTAGAGTAGCATCCCTGAGGGCTGATACTATGCAATGCAACTCAGTCAGGGTCCGCTGAAGTGGATTTTTTCAGTCGGAAGGATTTTCATGAAAATGGCTAAGTGTGGGAGGCAAGTGAACTTGTGAGAACTTGACATTGTGATCACAGACTTAGCATACTTTGAAAATATGACAACATATACCACCCAAACAACAATACAAAGCATTTGCATTTGTGATACTATATAGAGTTAAAGAGACAAGTGCTACACTTGGGATAGAGCTTTGGACGGTCGTGATGACACTTGTGTGAGAGTGCTTACAACTTTATGTATGAGCACGATAGATGTTTACATGGCCAGGAAAACTTGTATAAACAATGACTAACCTTCAAGGTAACCACAATGGTTCACAAACATGACATAAAAACCAAACATGTAAAAAGACGAAAATTGATCCAACAAGTGAAAGGGAGAAAGACTCTCAGAGGAAAGACATGGAATGAATATCAGTGCTTGCAAGCATGTATGCCATTAAAGAAATAATGATATGACAATGATAACTGGTCCTTCAGGCTACACTAAGATGCGTATTTCAAAAGATATGCTTTGTTTTCCATACCTACCGTACAAAGGGTTATGCATCAGATGGAGTCTTCATGTGGTCTCGATCTTCTATTGTTGGGTCCCTATAATACTAGTGATTACCCCATTACTATTGTAGTTATACCCCTTATTAATATTGTTGTGCCCCTATTGTCCCCATATTGTTATTACTATGCCCCATAGAATCCCTCTATTATTATTTTTGTGGCTTTATATTATTATTGTTAGGTCGGCTGGGTTATATTGTGACTCCTTAGACGCTTATATATAGAAAGGAGGTTTTGTCATTTGAATCATCGAAGAATTGTTCATTTATGTAATGTAAAGGAGGTTTCCCCCTCGAAGAGGCTGAATTCTAAGGCATTAACCTATGTTTTCTATCTTTCTTGAAGCTAGTTTCACAACATTTGGTATCACAGCTTTGGATTCTAGGGTTTCGCTGCTCCAAACAGGTCATCGTGGCATTTTCGCTATAAAATTTTTTCTATGACGTTTCAAAAGTTGAAAAAAAAACAAATTTGATAAGAGATCGTGCTAAATCTCGGGTTTGAATTTCAGAGCTTTGTGTGCCATATTTGCAGAGATATGATCTGAGGAAGTTGGTCTTTTTGCAAACTCATGAATTACATTCCAAACAGGTGACCTGGGGAAAATCGTCATAACGTTTTCTCTGAGCATTGGATTGAAATTTCATAAGAAGGTACAGAAAGAGGACAGACTATAGTTTCTTCTATATATTTTTTAGAGCTAAAGGTCAAAACAGTGACTCGTGGCATGTCGTACAAGTTTGCTCTACTAAACTAGTCTATCATCAGGTCACTGTGGGAGAGTTCGCATAACTCTTCCTTGGAGAATCCAATTTCGATCAGACTCGTGGCATTGGAAAGATGACACAGAGGGCTACCACAAATCGTAATTTCAGAATGGGATGTTCTGAAAGTACAAAGATACATGAGAGGCAATATCGAGCTCCTATAAAGTGAAAAAAAAGTGTGTAGATTCTTTTAAATTTTTGCTTAAGATTGGTTTCAAAAATTATTTTGAAGGAATTAAAAGGGCTAGTAGAGCATTATTATCGATAACTGATGCTCCGAGGAAAGAAAATGCAAACACATAGTAAGGAACCCGAAAGCTCTAGCATGACTCATGAAGAAGAGGAAGAAATGCTACATGATATATCAAAATTACAAGAACAAGTGCAGCAAATGTCACTCTCACAAAAGTTAACATAAGCTAAGATAAATGGCGTGGAAGCTAAGATGAATGGAATGGAAACTAAGATGGACAATTTGAAGATAGATTTGGACAAAAATTTGAAGACAGACATGGCAGATTTGAAGATAGATTTGACAAATTTTCTACAACAAATACTTACTGAATGGTGAAAAGGTAGTAAAGGAACTCATGATGCGAACAAAAGAAATGTTAATCATGATATTCATAGACTCTAATGTGGGATAGAAGACCCACCATATTCCACAATCGATATGAGGAAGTTTGATGGCAGGATCCACAATATGGATATTATAGATGGAGCAATTTTTTGATCTCAATAATGTGCAAAACACACAAAAGGTATGTATTGCAACTTTATATTTGGAACCAAATCAGTTTGTATGGTATCAATGGCTTTGCTCTCGTAAACAATTTATCACTTGGGCAATATTTATAGAAGAATTGATAGCACATTATGAGGATACAAAAAGAAACACTTTTTTTAGTCAATTGATAAGTCTCAAACAAAAGGGTTCAGTAATGGAGCACATTGAGGAGTTCCAAAAATTGAACATAAGGGTAAGAGATATTACAGAGGAGCATAGGATTGATGTATTCATAGGGTCTTTAAAGGATAATATCAAACATGATGTTCACCTTTGGGAACATGATTCATTAGAGAAGGCATTCAGGTTAGCAAGAAAAATGGAAGGCAAAATTATGGTAACCAAGAAGCCTACCACTCACAACTATAAAGATGAAAGTGTTGTTGCCCCTAGTCTTCCACAACCTATAAGGTTGACACCACAACAATTGGAAGAAAAAAGAGCAAAAGGGCTTTGTTACAGTTGTGATATAAAATACACTAAAGGTCATAAGTGTGCTCAGAATAAATTATTCTACATAGATTGTGAAGAGGAAGATGAAAATGAGCAAGAAAGGTCAAAAGAAGAGGATATACTCCAAGAACAAAGCCTGGATAAAGAAGAAATGAATCCGACCATATATTGTAATGCATTGGTTGGAATTACCACTCCTCAAACCATCAAGATAGAAGGACAAATCAAGAAGAAAAAGGTAATAGTGTTGATTGATTCAGGCAGTACCCACAATCTTATTCATTGTAAGGTAGCAAAAGAATTGAATTGCTTCCTATATCCAGCACTAGAGTGTCAAGTGATGATTGCAAATGGAGGAACGATAAATTACTCTGGAAAGTGTCATAATATCAAGCTATCCATGGGAGAATATGTATTTACTAGCCCAATTCTTTCCATTCCAATGGGAGGTGCTGATGTTGTACTAGGAGTCCAATGGCTACAATCCTTGGGTACAATAGTTTTTAATTTTCATGCAATTTTCTACCGAAGGAAAGGAATTTGAATTAAGGAGTATTGCAAGGAAACCGGGAAAGATAATTAGCTCTAACGGTATGACAAAGCTTCTAAAAAAGGAACAAAGAGGTGTAATTGCTCAGTTATGTTCGCTAGATGTTTCCACATCAGAATCATCTATTTCTCCAGATCTCCAAAAAGTCTTGGACAATCATTCCAAGGTATTTAATACTCCCAAAGGTCTCCCACCTATTCGTGATCATGATCATGCTATTCATCTGATTCCAGGAAGTGTTCCTCCAAACATCAAGTCGTATATTTATCCCTATGCCCAAAAGAGTGAAATTGAACGTATGGTTGCAGAAATGCTAGAAGCTGGTATAATTCAACCTATTCAAAGTTCTTTCTCTTCTCCAGTAGTATTGGTGCACAAGAAGGATGGATCATGGCGCATGTGTCTAGATTATAGGGAGATCGACAAGCTCACTATTAAAGATAAGTTTCCCATTCCTGTCATTGATAAATTACTGGATGAATTGCATGGATCAATTTACTTCACCAACTTGGATCTTCATTCAGGATATCATCAAATCAGAATGAAGACTGAAGACATTCTGAAAACAGCATTTAGAACTCATGAGGCTCATATGAATTTTTGGTCATACCTTTTGGCCTTACCAATGCACCTTCTACATTTCAAGGTTTGACGAATTCCATTTTCAAACCCTTCCTTCGAAAATTTGTGTTAGTATTTTTTGTTGATATACTAATCTATAGCAAGTCTTGGAAGGATCATGTTGAACATGTTGACAAGGTGCTACAACTATTGGAGGAGAAATAATTATATGCAAAAAGATCCAGATGTTTCTTTGGAGTACAAGAGGTGGAATATCTAGGTCATATTATATCTCATGAAGGAGTTAAGGTAGACCCTAGAAAAATTAAAGCCATTAAGAAATGGAAAATCCCCACATCCATAAAGCATCTGTGAGTATTTCTCAGGTTGACAAGGTATTATTGCAAGTTTGTTAAGAATTGTGGGAGAATAGCAGCACCTCTAACAACATTATTGAAGAAAGATGCATTTTCATGAACTCTAGAAGCAACAAAGGCCTTCGAACATCTTAAAGAGGCAATGTGCCAAGCACTAGTCTTAGCTACACCGGACTTCACAAAAACCTTTATTGGGAAATGTGATGCTTCAGGAAATGGAATTGGTGCTGTTTTAATGCAAGATGAAAGACCCATTTCTTTTGAAAGTCGTCCAATCAAAGGAATTTTTTTACACAAAGCTATTTATGAGAAGGAAATGTTGGCAATACTACATGCACTTAGGAAATGGTGACCCTACCTAATGGGAAGACACTTCAAGGTAAAAATGGATCATGACAGCCTTAAAAACATTTTAGAACAAAGATTATCCTCTAAAGAGCAACAAAAGTGGGTCACAAAGATGTTGGGTTATGACTTTGAAATCATCTACAAAAAAGGGAAGAAAAATGTGGT